>BQNB010034904.1:1997-23370 GCA_026074375.1 Tanacetum coccineum
ATGCCTCCTTCTGAGCCGCTAATATCCTATCCTTGATACTCGAATGAAGGGTCATATTCATAGCTCTAACTCTCTTAGGATTCACTCTTTCCTTCCTACTTAGGGAATCAGCCACTACATTCGCATTACTAGGATGGTAGTGAATCTCACAGTCATAATTACTAAAAAGCTCTATCCAGCGACACTGTTGCATGTTCAGTTCCTTTTGACTAAAGATATGATGGAGACTCTTATGATCCGTATATATGACACTCTTTGTTCCATACAGATAATGTCTCCAAATCTTAGGTGCAAACACAACCGCACCCAAATCTAAATCATAGGTGATGTAATTTTTCTCATGTATTTTCAATTGCCTAGATGCATATGCTATCACTTTACCTCCTTGCATCAACACACAACCTAATCTTAAGCCAGGCGCATCACAATACACCACAAAATTTTCTGGTCCATCGAGGAGAGCTAGAACAGGCGCATTACACAACTTATCCTTCAAAGTTTGAAATGACAATTATCGCTTTTCACCCCAATCGAAAGTCTTACACTTTTGAGTCAAGATAGTAAGAGGCTTAGCTATCTTAAAAAAGTTCTCAATAAACCTACAATTGTACCTAGCCAAGCCTAAACATGATCGAACTTCGGTCGAAGTTCTAGGGGCTTTCCAATTCTTAACAGCTTCAATCTTACTAGAATCTACGTAAATACCATCACCATTAATCACATGCCTAAGAAACTGTACTTCTCGATTTTAAGTCCGTTTTTGGTTATTTTAACTTGTTTTTAAAGGTAAAAGGTATGTGTAATTAAACACATACCAGTGCATCTCATGCTCCTCCCGGGTCTTAGAATAAATCAAGATATCATCTATGAACACTATCACAAACTTGTCTAGATATGGCCTACACACTCGGTTCATCATGTCCATGAATACCGCTGGTGCATTCGTCAGACCAAAAGGCATCACCGTGAACTCGAAATGTCCATATCGGGTCCTAAATGTGGTCTTTGGAATGTCATCCTCATGCACTCTTAGCTGATGGTATCCAGACTTAAGATCTATCTTAGAAAACTACTGTGATCCCTACAGTTGATCAAATAGGTCATCTATCCTAGGAAGTGGATATCGATTCTTAATGGTCAACTTATTCAGTTCTCTATAATCAATGCACATCCTGAAAGAACCATCTTTCTTCTTAACAAATAATATCGGTGCTCCCTAAGGCGATGAGCTTGGTCGAATGAAACCCTTGTCCTTGAGTTCTTTGAGTTATCCTGACAACTCCTCTATTTCAGAAGGTGCCAATCGATAGGGAGATTTTGCAACCGGTATTGCTCCAGGGATTAACTCAATCTGAAATTCGATTTCCTGAATAGGAGGTGATCCTGATAGGTCATCCGGAAATACCTCAGGAAAATATCTCACCACAATGATTTCTCCTAACTTCTATTCCTCAACCTTAGCACTCTTAAATTGTCTCACTTTCTCTTTCAGTGTTTCTCCTAACACTCTAAGCACCTTACCATCTATTAGTGGTATTCTCACTAACTTATCGTGGAAAATTATTTCAGCCTTGTGATCAGACAACCAATCCATGCCTACGATCACATCAAAACTCCCACTCCCAAACGGTATCAAGTTAATGTCAAACACATGACCTTCTATTTCTAGTTTACAACCTTATCAATCTCTACTAGCTGCCTGCTAGCTATTTCAATCTCATAACTGAATCTTAAATCACTGGGCTCTATGCCTAACAAAGGTAAGAAAGTAGTGGAAATGAACCTATAATCGGCTCCAAATTCAAATAAGGTTGTGGCATAATGATCGTTTAAAATAAATGTACCCGTCACGATGTTGGGGTCCTAGCGAGCCTCCTCTGCTCCTATCATAAATGCCCTTCCCCTAGCCTAATTACCGTTGTTCCCACAACCCTGACCCTCATTAACAGCCACAACTTGGTTATGATGGTTTCCCCTAGCCTCTTAGCCTGATTTAACCTTAGACATGCTGCCTTGATATGAGCGGTACTATCACACTCATAACAGGCCCTAGCAGTTGGGTTTCTAGCATTAATGGGGTTCACATTCCTAGACATCACTCTACAATCCTTAGCAAAATGTCCTGGGCGGTTATAGTTAAAGCAAGTGCGACAAAGCGCCCTAGGTGGATGATAAAAGTTACAGGTGGTACACTTGGGGTACCGCACCCGTGTTTTCTCACCTAACCAGGTTTGTGGTTGTAGCAAAAGCATTTTTAGTTCTAGTCCTCTTATTATCATCCTTCCCATTCTTATCCTTGCTAGGTTCCCCCACATTCCTTTTCTTTTCAGTACTCTTCTTAAGAAATGCTTGAATATCGAAACTGTAGTTATAGAGAATTTATTAAAAAATGAAAAAAAATACTGATATCATGCTCAATTACGCCTAGATCTGAGACCAGTTCTTGTTGGCGTCGCCTGAACTGTTTTCTTGACTTTGTTGGATGGTTGCACTCGTTCTCTTGTGCATGTCCTGGAATTATGACCTTCTTTATTTCCGCATACACTACAAGTCCTCCTCTTATCACTTTTTTAAGCTGCTTCTTATCTATTTCAGCTTTCGACTTCCACCTTGAATGAACACCATTTCCTTTATTTGAGCTTTGATCTGGATTCCTTATAGTCTTCGAAGTTGGCTCCTTGACTCAAAGCATTGCACTAAAAACATCTTTTGAGTTCAGCTTTGGTACCGTTGAAACATCAGTTTTAGCTTTATTCAACAAGTCTTTTATTTGCTTTTTATTAATCTTCAACTTGTCCATGTCGTGAACCAAGCGACTAATTGTTGATTTAAAAATCTTGTACAAATAAAAAACCTCACTTTCCAAGATGGAATCTGATCCACCAACAATTCTTCTAACTGCAGCGTTGAAAGGCTTAGCGTTCTTTAACCACCGTTTGTTCAATTATTTCCGAGGAAACTCTTTAATGTTGTTCATTCTCAACACATAAAAGATGTGCCTACAAAGAAGACCATACGCCTCATAGTGCTTACAGCTACATTCAACTTCCATTTCAGATTTTCAAAAATCAACCTGCAAAATATTAACAAGAAAAACATTCAAAAACTGCATGACAATTAAAAATCTAATGCATTATAGTTAAAAGCTAAAATGCATCATAGTTAAACCCTACTGCATGATAGTTAAAAAACTACTGCATTATAGTTAAAAACATAAAATCCATCATAGTTAAAAGTGTATGTATTTATAGATATGATATGAATATAAGAAAAGTGTCTGTATTTATTGATAAAAGAAAGAAAATAAGAAAATTTTAATTGAATTGGATTTTTGTGTAAAAGAGATAAGATTTTATGATAAAGAGATAACATTTCATGAAAAAAAAATTTGTATACAAAAAAGATATTGTGACAGCATATTTCAAGATAAGATTTTATCTAACACACACATTTCAAGATAAAATGAATGATAGTGAAAACCTAATGCATGACAGTTATATACTATGATTTTATTGAAATGTGTGAATAGATAAGAAACATATAATAATTTAGTAACAAAAAACTACTAAATTAAAACTACTACAGTTAAAACTCAATACTCAATAGTAGAAAGTCTACTGCATCACAGTTAAAATTCAAGTGCATCAAAGAACAAAACACATAATCATACAGTCACATTCATATTAAAAACATACTTAAAAGACCATCATAATAATACTCCACTGATGGAATTATCAAAAACTAAGTAAATAAAAAAATTATGTTATAAGCTAAAAATTATGTTTTAAACTAGTAATACAGTGGAGTATAATATTATTGCATCATAATTATACTTAACTGCAGCATAGTGTTTCTAAATAGTAACACAGTGAAGACATACCTGATAAACATCAAAGTTGTTATCACCCCTTATTCTGTTTTCAACTTGCATATCACGAATAGAGTATTTCTCATCATTATCAACTTGGAGAACATTTACCGACATGCAATGTGAATAAGAAGCATAAATCTCATCTTGCACATCGAAAAATACCGTTCGAGTGTAAAAAGTACTTGCTTCTTTTTCCATCTGAAGATCCCATTCTGCCTGGATCCGGTATCATAAGTCATATCATTTTGACTTTTTTGGGAAAACCGGTCTTCGGGTATCTAGGCATGGTTTATGCCATGATCAGTATATGTGATGTACATGCACTCATTTCAAGGGGGTGCAACACTTCTCAGTTTGTCAGTTTTGAGTTTCGAATTCTTATATCTTAAATCGTGATCATTCTTATGCTCAATATACCTCTGATACATGATAGCCGTATCATAATGGCTTAGAAATTCCATGAGTGTCAAATGTGGACTCGTCCATTTACCAAAGAAATGATTTTCACTTTCTAACCTAGAAGTGGTACGCATTAGGCCTGACATAAGCTCATCATGCAAGAATGCCGGGATCCAACTTTCCCTAATATCAAACATATCTTGTAACCATTTATTATCATCTAGTTTAAAATCTTCGATCATAATTTCCCACTCTCTTTCAAATTCAAAAGGCAAAATCTGATCGGTCTAAACTATATCACAAATACGTCTCTTGAAATCTGTCTTAATGCAGATTGCAGTCCCTACCTGCATCACAAGGGTAAATTAGATGAAAAAAAAGCATACACGGGTAAATCTAGTGCAACAATTTGTAAAATCATCAACTTTATAAATAGTAATACATTACAGGGTTAAAATCTAGTGCATTACAAGTGTAATTTTCAATGCATCAAAGTTTATAATCAACTTCATAAATAGCAGATTAAAGCATTATACCATAAACTTATAAAATTCCATAATACATACCTTTGTAACCAACTTTTGCATGATATGCCACATACAAAGGCGGTGTCGCGTATTAGGGAAGCATTCCGGAGTTGCAATCTTCATAGACGGATCTTGATCAGTAATTACAACATTTAGATCTTTACCAAAAGCATTTTTAAATTACTCAAGCAGCCACTTGTAACCGCCAACTGTCTCATCAGAAAGTAAACCAGAGGCGAAAGTTATGCATCGGTTGTGATGATTAATACGAGTAAAAGGTACAAACACCATCTTGTACCTACATGTTAATATAACGTATACAAACAAATTAGATAAATGACTAAATAAACTTGTAATGCACTAGTAATAAACATGTAATGCACTAGTATAAATTTTGATAAAAAAAGGAAAATGGCATACTTGTTTGAACGAAAAGTAGCATCAAAGGAAACGATGTCACCAAAAAACTAAAGAACGCGAAGTGACTGGGTGCACTTTGAATAAACTAAAGAATACTACGTACATAATTTTTAGTGACCGAGTGCATATTAAAAAAATCGAGATATTTTAACAAAATTAACACTACGTCACAAATATCTACCGGGACACTCCGTGATTCCGTCCCTGACATCAAGTCGACAAGATTTTTTTGTGGGTTGTCGTGACGTGGGAAATATGGCAAACGTTTTTTAGTCAAGAAAAAGCGAGTTTGATAAAATTCGACTTCGTAACTTGTGAATGAAAGTTGGTTTTCATCTTGTCATGTAGTGTTACATGTGTATAGTAACGCAAAGTTGATGATAATTAATAGGGTTAATGGCATAATAGTGTGTTTGTGTATCATCTTTTAGGTCGATAATATATTTTTGTTTACGTTTCGTGAACGACAACCGAGGCTACATCGGTAACACTGAATATGTGGATTTTTTATTTTTTATTTTAAGTTATTTACGTAAATTTAGGTATTTCAAAATACCCATCAAACTTTGTCAAATATTTTTAAATACCCATCAAATTTTATCAAGGGTTTACTTATCAGATTTGAACTCAATCTGACGTGAATCATGACGGTAAAAATTTATGATGTGGCATGTACATTTGTGTAATTTAAAAGTAAAAACGGGCTTTTATTGATATCAACCCGAAACAAACAAAAGTTTGATGTGTATTATGATATATTTTTAGGTCCATATTTAATAATGAGACATTTGCCGTTCAAAAAAATGGTACATTTAATAAAGTTTCTTGCAATTAATCAATATGGACTAGTCAAATTTTGTTATAAATGCACTCCGCTGAGGGGCCTTGAAGTATTACATTAATACAATTTACAAGCAATTTTAGATTTAACCTATGGATGGTTTATGTAATTGGTTTAAGGACGGTTTTCGTAAATGCAGTAAATGACGTGGACTAGTTATGCAATTTTTAGCTTAGGAACGGTTTCGTAAAGTTAAGTAAATGATATGAACTAACTATGTAATGTTTCGTTACACAAACTGTTTTTAGATTTAACTTGGGGACTATTATGTAATTGAATATAATGATAGACACTATTTTGCAAA
This sequence comes from Tanacetum coccineum, assembly GCA_026074375.1. Classification (NCBI taxonomy): domain Eukaryota; kingdom Viridiplantae; phylum Streptophyta; class Magnoliopsida; order Asterales; family Asteraceae; genus Tanacetum; species Tanacetum coccineum. The sequence goes on from BQNB010034904.1 coordinate 8,360, forward strand.
ATTTTGAAATTGTTTACGCAACGCAATCAGAACTAAAGGACAAATTTTGTCATTTGTGTTGAAGTTTACTATTTGATGAATATTTGATGAATAGTAAACATTTATAAAATATTTATATTTAAAATTAAATTTAAAATAATAAGTAAAATGATGCAAAAAGAGTAAAAAGAAATTTTAATGTGACTGGATGATTTTTTCTATTATTAAACATAATGAGTTATAACTATTTTGTATTATTAGTAAATTTGAAGATGTGTTTTTTAATATCATGGGTTTTAAAACCCAAAGTTTAATGTGCTTAAGGGCTATTTTGTATCATTACTAAAGTTAAGGACATGCTTTTGAAAATTGTTAGCGTCAAAAATTCAAAATAATAAGTTTTACAAATATAAATTTTAATAATTTAAAGTAGTAAAACACAAAAAATACGAAGCATAAAACCATAAAAATTGTCTTATCATCTTAACAAAGTGTATAAAGTGTCATAAAACATAATATAAAAAGTAAAGTTTGACAAGTCAAAATTAATAAAAGACAAAAAATAGATATATAAAACAAAAAATCATAAACGTTATCTTTTAATGTAAATAAAGTTGGCAGTAGTAGGGTAAGAGCTTAAGGTATCTTGTGTGCTCCCTCATGCCACTCGGGACCAGTCGACGGGACGGCGCCAGAACGAAACTGTAGGTCGCGCCGTCGGTTGGCGTCGTTAGGGCCGGCCGAGATGGTCCGGTGTTTTACAAAAAAAATATTGTCTTTTACCTCTTTTTTAACACGATGGCATCACTTGTTGCACATCACCACATTATATGAGGGGGGTTGTTTTGGTATTGTGATGGATTATGGTATTAAGGTAAAAAAAAAAATTCCTCACGGCTTGAGCACAATGACTCAACGTTACTTTGTGCTCTAAGATTGTACTCATAATACCACCTAGAGGGGCACAAAGCCCGGGCCAATCCGGGCTTGGACCGGGCCATAAAATGACCGAGCCATAAAATCTAAGATTGTACTCATAAAGTCTATTGTGTACAAATTTTAGTCTTTCCAACATCTCATCATCCCCGTAACAACCTTTATAGTTTTAGTTATAAGAAAAGCAAAAGCCTCTTATGATCAATGCTATTTATAAAACTCTTCATGTCTCCATTATGAGTCATTATATAAACTCCACCCATTAGGATGTGCAAACATATACATCCAAATAACTTTTGACAAAAATAATATGTATCAAAGCCGGGTTAGACTTGAAGGCTCGAAGCTATCTTGTATCTTAATAATTTATATTCATTATTTCATCCATTTATATGAGCATATCACAAACATTTAACTCGGGTGGGATAACAAGCATAGTGTGCTCTTGAAAAGTTGGGGATCGGATAGGTAAAAGGCCTCGAACGAACCGAGACTTAAAGAGCTCAAGCCTCAATTGAGCTCGTTTAAAAAACAAGACGAGTCCGGCTTTGTTTACCAAAGCTCAACAGGGCGCGCGAGCCTAAACGAGCTTAAAAAAAAAATAAACGAGCTTTAGATAATGTAACACCCAATTTTTACAATATAGCAGCGGAGATAATTTGGGGTATTACTTCATGTATACAACAATCTTAATCATAGAAAACAACTTTAAAAAGGAGTTGTGGAAAAAAATTTTGGTATCATTCATATATTCAGAGTTTTAACAAAAATGCAGTCCCAAATTCTAAAATCTTCAAGTTTGAATGATAACAAGTTCTGCTTATTCGAGTCCATGCCTCCCCGTGCCGTAACTTGCTCATTTACTAAGATCAACATGTAAAACTTCACACAATGGTTGAGTAAAATTACATAGGTTTGATAATAAACAGTTTGATTTCAAGTTAATAGTATATAATGTATAACTCATTTATTATGAAAATGTATTGTTATGATCTTGGGAGTTCATGTTATTATATACACCGTTATTAGTAATATCGCATGATTCATAGTAACATGTATTATCCGTTATTGCCTTGTTTCTTTTTGTCTGATTGGTCTTTGTTTCTCATGTCACCAAAAACTTATCATACAAAGTCATTTTAATGACTTGAAGTGCTTCTATTATCAACATATTAACATCCAAAGTCAATTTAAACGGACTCGAAGTCAAATTTAACGTCCTTGTAGGATTTATTACTCTAACATTATAATCCCAAAGTAATTTATCAACTTGTTGTAAATTTTAACGACTTGTAGGATTTGTATTATTAAACAATTAATATCCAAAGTCAATTTAACGACTTTGAAGTCAAATTTACACGACCTTGAAGGATAGATATCCTTAGGCTAGCAATTGTAATGTTATTAAGAATTTCTATGTACACTTGTATTCGTAATATATAGTAGGAAATTCCCCTCGGGTTTTATGAAAAGATTGAAATGCCCGTGGCTATGAATTCACTAAGTCTTTGAAAAGTCTCATCACAATTGTGATAAGATAAACGAGTTGTAAAGAGTTCGTCCAACAAGCATGTATCCCCCTGCGGGTTTATAAAACATGTAAAAAATAAGTAAAGGCAGGTGGTTATGAACTTCACCTGATAGGTGTATGTAATATTATTCTGAATTGGAAAGCTGACGACCTTTTCACAATCTTAACCGGGGGCAAGGTTGTTATGTAAATGATAGTAAGTAGCCACGTCACACAAACCTGAGTAAATATGTCAAGTCTTAGAGATTGTACTATAGAACTTTTAGTCTTTAAGGAGGTATGGAGTTTGATGATGAGTTTGGATATTTATTGTATCAAGTCTTCGGGCCATCATAATTCAGAAGTCATTCAGTTAAAGATTTGCGGAGCCTATAGGCACTTTAAATGTAAACCCACAACTCAGTTAGAACGTATTACCAAGATGAAACTCCTTAATATGAAAGACTCCTTAGTATTGTGATACGATATAATCGGTTTTAAGTGTTTATAATATATTTGGAAATTGTTAAGCCACCGAGAGGTTAATTAAAGTTATGTTCTTGTCAGGTTTTAAACATGATTTCTATACTTTTTCAAAATCGTTATATATTTAGAACTAGGGTTAGAAAATTGCAAATAGGACCTAGGGGTTTGCAATTTTCGGACTTTGGTCCTCAACTTTGATAGATATGCCAAGTTTACTTGGACTTTAAAAGTGAAATATAAGAAACCTGTAGTTTAACCTTTGATAATATTACATATTCAGCCCCTTTTAGTTATAAGTTTAGAAGTTACGTATATACCCTTGCATGGATTATAATTACAAATATGTCAAATTGACTTGAAAGATTCTTTTAACATTTCAAAAGATATTTATAAGTTATGATAAATAAAATATTAAGTTTTAACGTAGACCGCAAGTTAAAATAACGTTCGTTAGGCTAGGAAGAAAAGGGTCAAATTAGGGTTTCAAAACATAAACGCCGGGGTTTCAAGTTCAAATTCCTTCAATAATCAATAAAGTGGTTATATTAACATTAATTAAGCATGTTAGGATAGATTATAATAATATTTAACCATTATAACATTTAGTTTAAAGAAAAACACGAAATTAGGGTTTCGGGTGTACGGTTTTGGATCAAAATGGAAAATGAGCATGAATTGGGTTATGAAACTTTAACAAGAGTCTTATATAAGGATAATTAGTACATTATAAGTAGTGTAGGAGCCAGAAATAGAACATTAATAACTGGGTTTGTGCTTACACTTGTCAAAAATGGTGGAAATGGGTCGTTTCGGGTAGTATTTCCACTCGTACGCCTTGTATCTTCACTCCAAGGCTTCAATTCTTCAGGGATTCACTTCTTGAACTTCTTTAATGATCCTAGGATCATATGGGAGCAAATTATTTCTGCCAATTGGGTTATAGAAAGATGAAGGTGGGTGCGAGTTGTAATGAGGAATATGAGGTCCTATTTATACTTGTAAATGATCAAGGTGACTAAGGAAGCTAAGTAACTCTTATGATCTGATGTTGGACATGTGTACAAGCTAGCTACTGAGGTGGGAGCTCTATGGAGTGAGTTGTGAGGTCTAGAAAGCTAGAGAGGTGATGTGGAGGGTGTTTGTGGTGGTTTTTGAATTCGGCAAGACTTAAGGACCAAGGGTGATCATGTGGCTTCAATTTTAACCAAGGAAAGGTATAAGGAGGTGGGTAAGCTGCTTAAGGGTTTCTAGAAGGAGTTCATGTAAGTATCTTGCACATGGATGGGTCTTAAATGGGTCAAAATTGATGGTGAAGGGGTTCGGGCTGTTTTGGGGTTCGACTAGGGTTTCACAAGTTTTCAAGCTTTTATTTCGTGTATAAATGATTAAGGATAGTTAATATATGTAGCCAAGGTCTGATATAGGAAGGATTAGCAAAGATTAGCAATTGGTTTGGGTTAAAACGGATTAGAATTGAAGAAATGAGGTCACGGGTTTGATTAGGGCACGTTTAGGGTTTTCTTGACTTTCTTGGTTTATATTTTGCATTACTCTGATTAGGATTGATGGGAATACAGATCCTAGAGCTTAAATAAAGTATTATAAATGAAGTTTGATCGTTGGTTTAAGTTAAAATGGGTTGAAATTGAAAGAATAAGCCGTAGCTTGGAATTAGGGTTCATATAAGGCTTTTAGGGTTTTCTAGCTTTGTAATTCTAAATCCTCACGGCTTGAGCACAATGACTCAACGTTACTTTGTGCTCTAAGATTGTACTCATAATACCACCTAGAGGGGCACAAAGCCCGGGCCAATCCGGGCTTGGACCGGGCCGTAAAATGTCCGGGATTTGATAGTTTACAAAAGTCCGGGCCTAAAAAAGCCTGGGCTCTAATCATAATATTAGGCCCGTTTTGGCCCTAACGGTCCCGACCGGGCCAGACCGGGCCAGACTGGGCTTAGCTCGGCCCAGACTCAGGATCTTTCGAGCTTTTTAATATATTTTTAAATATTAATATAGTTATTATATATGAAAATATTTTATCAACATTTGTAAAAAAAATACCACAATATCTTATATCATACAAGATTCACTCCTAATATTTATTGTAGAGTCTTAATGATTAATGTGATTAATGCATATTTTCATATAAAGTCTATTGTGTACAAATTTTAGTCTTTCCAACATCTCATCATCCCCATAAAAACCTTTATAGTTTTAGTTATAAGAAAAGCAAATGCCTCTTATGATCAATGCTATTTATAAAACTCTTCATGTCTCTATTATGAGTCATTATATAAACTCCACCCATTAGGATGTGCAAACATATACATCCAAGTAAATTTTGACAAAAATAATATGTATCGAAGCCGGGTTAGACTTGAAGGCTCGAAGCCTATCATGTATCATAACTGATATATAACATATTCATCCATTTATATGAGACATATCACAAACCCATTAACTAGGGGTGGAAACGAGCCAAGGTGCTCATGAAAAGCTCGGGATCAAATAGGTAAAAAGCTCAAACAAACCAAGCCTAAACAAGCTCGAGCCTCAATTGGAGCTCGTTTAATAAACGAGCCCGAGCCCGAGCTTTGTATACAAAGCTCGGCTGGGCTCGCAAGCCTAAACGAGCTATAATAAACGAGCTTAAAAAAAAATAAACGAGCTTTAGATAAACGAGCTCGAATAAGTAATTTTAAGAAGACAAATGTTATTTTTTATAAGTGCGTCACAAACGAGTCAAGCCCGAGCCGAGCTCGAGCTTTATATATAATACCACAAGCCGAGCTCGAGCTCAACTCTTAAAGCTCGATACGAGCCGAGCTCGAGCTTTATGAAATACAAACGAGCCGAGCTCGAGCTCTGGCACGCTCAAGCTCGGCTCGGCTGGTTCCCACCCCTAACATTAACCCATGAACCACATATCACTTTCTAAACCTCACACAATTAAAAATCATAAACCCATGAACCACATAACCCTTTAACTTCGGTATAACCTACCTATACCCGATTCCACTCACTGTAAGAATGCAACTCGTCAGACATAAGGTAGGACCTCGTCGGAAAACGATGCCAGATGTCCATATTTATTTTACCTTATTTACCTTTTACGTGGTTTTAAAGAATTAGATCCTTCGAAAACAAAACCACTGATACTCGACAGCAACACCTGATACTAATACACGAGCAACACCTCATACTCGAATACGATGGTACATGAGCAGATTGGTTGAAGTTTATAACATCTGCTCTGTGTTTTTGTTTTTTGTTTTATGGAGGCTGATAGGACATAAAGATAGAGCCCGATCTATTTATTTTCTTTCTATGGAGGCGGATTTATTTGTGTAGAAAGGAGGTGGGTTGCGTAGGTTATTAGGTTAGTGAAAAAAGAAAGTGTAAAATCCTTTTAATTTTTTTTATTAATTAAATTTCATTGAATTGTCATTTAAAGGGATTAATTTATACGTAAGGCCCAGAAATTGATATATTGTACACACGATTATTGATGGGCCCTATCGTTTTCAAGTTGAAAAATACAAGCTTTGAAGTCTATGAAATTTAATTGATATGTTGGGACATCTCACCCACAACTTTATACCCATAATTTTAGATTTTTTTAGTACGCAAACTTTGATTTGATGAGTGACATGTTTTTAAATTCTGAAATACTGTTATTGCATCATGAATCTTTAACAACAAAGGTAATCTGAACAAGAAATAGAACAATTGTAAGTACTTACTTTCATGTTTATAATTGATTGATATAAATTGTCCAGGTGTAAAAAGTGGCGGTAGCTCTTCTATGTTTTTGTCAAAAATCCAAAAAAAATAAAATCATACATGAGTACTTAACAATGTTCTTAGGGCGAATAACAAGCACACAATGCATCACTGAAATAGAAAATTAGTCTACTAACATTACTCTGATATAACTTTAAAACAACATGGCTACATACTAAATAATCAACAAAATAGATTATTAATAATGTTTATAAATAAAAGGACTTTACTTGCTTTTAATTAATCGAAACAAGCAATAGAAGAAATGGTTGAGTCACGGTATAATTAAAATACGTGTATATAAAATAAATCATAGATATCCATTCTCGTTAATATTAATATTGACGGAGTCACTAAAGATACATAGATCCATAGTTCATGTGTTTATACAAGGTCCAGGTTTTAGGCGTACCGGTAAGAATATGAAATACAGTATGTCTAATATCAATCCGTAGGTTTTGTTTTAAAACTTTCATGGCTTGAGTTTGTATGTGTTTAAAGTGCTTTTAGATAAAAGGATTCATATGGGTAAATTGGTTATATTATTCATGGAAGGTAAATCAAAAAGTAAAAATCGATGTATTAAAGAGAAGAAAATTTAGTGGGAATGAGAGAGAAGATCGTATATGTACACTAAAAATGAAAGAGAACAAAAAGCCTAAAATTAAAGAATTAACTATGGGTATATTAAGAATAATGCAAAATGCTGGTCAAGTAACATAAAACAAGGACATGTGTCAATTTTATGTTGTTAGGCCCAATCTTAGGTCTCTAAATTTAGGTAAAATAAAATTGGCACATGTCCTTGTTTTATGTTACTTGACCGGCATTTTGCATTATTCCCAATATACCCATAGTTAATTTCTTTAAGGGAAAATGGCATAAAAAGATACTCAACTTAAGGTTCATTTCTAATAAAGGTATCACACTTATTTTTTTGCATAAAAAGGCGTTAAACTTATTTTTTTGCCAATTTAGGTATTTACGTTAAATATTTAACGATCATCCATTAAGTTTTACATTTCAAGTTCACCGCCACTACCACGACCACCAAGCCTCCTCGCCACGATCATTCGTTAAGTCATACTTTCTATTAATTTGTGCTTAAGTTACACTTTTATGTTTGTTTGTGTTTAGTTTAATATTCAATTTTGTTATGTATTCTCATATCATATGGGAGCAAAGGATTTCTGCCAATTGGGTTATAGAAAGATGAAGGTGGGTGCGAGTTGTAATGAGGAATATGAGGTCCTATTTATACTTGTAAATGATCAAGGTGACTAAGGAAGCTAAGTAACTCTTATGATCTGATGTTGGACATGTGTACAAGCTAGCTACTGAGGTGGGAGCTCTATGGAGTGAGTTGTGAGGTCTAGAAAGCTAGAGAGGTGATGTGGAGGGTGTTTGTGGTGGTTTTTGAATTCGGCAAGACTTAAGGACCAAGGGTGATCATGTGGCTTCAATTTTAACCAAGGAAAGGTATAAGGAGGTGGGTAAGCTGCTTAAGGGTTTCTAGAAGGAGTTCATGTAAGTATCTTGCACATGGATGGGTCTTAAATGGGTCAAAATTGATGGTGAAGGGGTTCGGGCTGTTTTGGGGTTCGACTAGGGTTTCACAAGTTTTCAAGCTTTTATTTCGTGTGTACTTGATTAAGGATAGTTAATATATGTAGCCAAGGTCTGATATAGGAAGGATTAACAAAGATTAGCAATTGGTTTGGGTTAAAACGGGTTAGAATTGAAGAAATGAGGTCACGGGTTTGATTAGGGCACGTTTAGGGTTTTCTTGACTTTCTTGGTTTATATTTTGCATACTCTTGATTAGGATTGATTGGAATACAGATCCTAGAGCTTAAATAAAGTATTATCAATGAAGTTTGATCGTTGGTTTTAGTTAAAATGGGTTGAAATTGAAAGAATAAGCCGTAGCTTGGAATTAGGGTTCATATAAGGCTTTTAGGGTTTTCTAGCTTTGTAATTCTCGTACATTGTTGAAGCAAGGATGGTTAATGATGGATAAAGGTTTGTAAACTCATTTTATGGGTTTACAATGACTCTTGGTTGCTTACTTGAGAATGAGATGGTCTGAAAATGAGTAAACGGGTCAAAATCACAATTAGGGTACAATTAGGGTTTTCTAGATTTATTTCTTGTATACTGTTGTTAATATGGTGAAATGATGATGTAATATGGTTGAAAATGTTGTAATTAATGTTTTTATACAACTTATTTAAGAGTTGGTTTAGGTTTACAATGGATAAAAACGAAGAAACGGGTCATGGTTTAGTATTTTGCTCGGGTTAGGGTTTCTGACTTTTGTATTAGGGTTTTAAGAGTAAAAATGTGTATGAAAGATTATGAATAGAATAATTAGGGTTTACACATTGTATATTGAGTGTAGTAGCTTGTACATAAGTGATGGTGAAGAAATTGGAGGTAAAACGGAGGTAGAACGGCTATTTTAGATATCGTGCATTAATGACTTGTATATTGAGCTTTGAAAGACTTGTACCTTTCTTTGGAGGGAATGTATATTCATATGATATGTTATGTTACTTGTACCTATGCTTTAGTAGCCTGTACATTCTCTTTAGATATTAACCCTTCATGGAATTTAGGGTTTAGAGGTATACGATAACGGTTTAAAGCCCGTTTTGATATAACGTTGCGAATGGTACATTATAGGAATAATGTACTTTGTAATAAGAATATGATGATATTGACTTGACATGTTATGATATTTGCTTGACATATATGAAGACAGGATTGCCATAGATAGGTTGCGTGAGCTCGTCTACTTTAGTTATGCAAGTTACATGACATACTGAGATATTGACAATACAAGTAATGTAATAAAGCGAAAAATTTCCCCGTACAATTGTGATAATAGTAAAATAGGTTTTGCATTTGATGAAAATTCTTAGGTTGTTATAATAAACGAGCTCGAATAAGTAATTTTAAGAAGACAAACGTTATTTTTTCAAGTGCGTCATCAATCGAGCCGAGACCGAGCGAGCTCCGAGCTTTATATATAATCCACAAGTCGAGATTGTGCTATACTCTAAAGCTGATACGAGCGGAGATCGAGCATCGAGCTTTATGAATATTAATCGAGTGAGCTCGTGCTCTGGCATGCTTAAGCTCGGCCCGGCTGGTTCCCCACCCTCTAAACATTAAACCATGAAACACATTATCACTTTCTAACCTCACACAATCAAAAAATCATCAACCCATTTACAACAATTACCCTTTCAACCTTTCGGGATATCATGCCCAGATCGAACCCGGTTCCACTAACTGTGAGAATGCTCAACTCGTCAGTCATATGTGTAGGAACCTCGTCGTAAATGATGCCGGATTTGTACATATTTATTTTACTTTATTTACCTTTTACGTGGTTTTAATGTATTAGATCATTCACAAAAACACTAACTACTGATACTCGACAGCAACACCTAATCTCTAATATTCCGTGCACACATCTTACTCGTATACGATGGTACATGAGCAGATTGGTGGAAGTTTATAACATACATCACTATAGTTTTTTTTTGTTTTATGGAGGCTGATAGGACATAAAGATAGAGCCCGATCTATTTATTTTCTTTCTATGGAGGCGGATTTGTTTGTGTAGAAAGGAGGTGGGTTGTGTAGGTTATTAGGTTAGTGGAAAAAGAAAGTGTAAAATCCTTTTAATTTTTTTTTATTAATTAAATTTCATTGAATTTGTCATTTTAAAAGGGATTAATTTTATACGTAAGGCCCAGAAATTGATATTATTGTTACACACAGATTTTTGATGGGCCCTCTCGGTTTCCAAGTTTGAAAAAATACAGATTGAGGTCTTATGAAAATTTAATTGATATGTTGGGACATCTCACCCACAACTTTATACCCATAATTTTAGATTTTTTTATTACGCAAACTTTGATTTGATGAGTGACATGTTTTTAAATTCTGAAATACTGTTATTGCATCATGAATCTTTAACAACAAAGGTAATCTGAACAAGAAATAGAACAATTGTAAGTACTTACTTTCATGTTTATAATTGATTGATATAAATTGTCCAGGCGTAAAAAGTGGTGATAGCTTTTCTTTGTTTTTGTCAAAAATCCAAAAAAAAATCATACATAAGTACTTAACAATGATCTTAGGGCGAATAACAAGCACAAAATGCATCACTGAAATTGAAAATTAGTCTACTAACATTAGTCTGATATAACTTTAAAACAACATGGCTACATACTAAATTATCAACAAAATATATTATTAATAATGTTTATAAATAAAAGACTTTACTTGCTTTTAATTAATCGAAACAAGCAATAGAAGATACGGTTGAGTCACGGTACAAATGAAATACGTGTATATAAAATTAATCATAGAAATCCATTCTCTTTAATATTAATATTGACGGAGTCACTAAAGATGTTTAGATCCATAGTTCATGTGTTTATACAAGGTCAAGGTTTTAGGCGTACCGGTAAGAATATGAAATACAGTATGTCCAATATCAATCTGTAGGTTTTGTTTTAAAACATTCATGGCTTGAGTTTGTATATGTTTAAAGTGCTTTTAGATAAAAGGATCCATATGGGTAAATTGGTTATATTGTTCATGGAAGGTAAATCAAAAAGTAAAAATCGATGTATTAAAGAGAAGAAAATTTAGTAGGAATGAGAAAGAACATCATATATGTACACTAAAAATGAAAGAGAACAAAAAGCCTAAAATTAAAGAATTAACTATGGGTATATTAAGAATAATGCAAAATGCCGGTCAAGTAACATAAAACAAGGACATGTGTCAATTTTATGTTGTTAGGCCCAATTTTAGGTCTCTAAATTTAGGTAACATAAAATTGACACTTGTCATAGTTTTATGTTATCTTGACGGCATTTTGCATTTTTCCCCAATATACCCATAGTTATATTAATTAAGGGCATTTGACATAAAATGTACTCAACTTAAGGGTCATTTATAATAAAGGTATCACACTTATTTTTTTGCATAAAAAGGCGTTAAACTTATTTTTTTGCCAATTTAGGTATTTACGTTAATAAGTATGATACCTTGATTGGAAATGACTTTTAAGTTGAGTACCTTTTTATGTCATTTGCCCTTTCTTTAATTGTAAGCTTTTTGTCCTCTTTCATTTTTACTGCACATATACGATCTTTCTCATTCCCACTGAATTTTCTTCTCTTTAATACATCGATTTTACTTTTTTGATTTACTTCCATGAACAATATTAAAAACAATTTACCCATTTTGGATCCTTTTATCTAAAAGCACTTTAAACACATACTACTTTAGGCCAGGCCCATACCATCGAGGTGGGACCTCGACCTAATTAAATAAGTAACAAGCATAATGGGTCCAGATACAATAAGACGGACACAAACTAATGATAGGCAAACTAAGCAGCAGACTGACTAACGTCCGGGGAAGTCAGCTCGCTCTAGCAGTCATGATAACTGCGGACTCTTACCCGAAAAGGGTCCCACTCCGGCCACTATAAAAATAGGCGAAATACTAGGAAACCCTAGTACTAAACTTTCCTATAAATAGGGATCCTCTAACACTTTAAAAGGTATACTATTCTCACTCACTCTGACACACATACCCTCTCACAACATGTATACTTACTCTCACGCCGAAGTCTAATCGTGGGGTCCGTCCCTACGGTAAGACTAACGGTTTACTTTACTTATGTAGGAAATCTCCTCGTTACTTAGTTTAGTATAAGATCCAACCCATTAACAGCTTATTGGTCTAGCCCAACAAGTGTCCTAGATCTATCCCATATCCTGTCACATATTTTGTACTAACAAGTTGGCGCCATCTGTGGGACCCCGTACACAACTACGTTCCTAAAAATACTCACCTTGAGCACACATTCATGTCCCTCTCCTACCGCACACACGTCCGTCGTGAGGAACATGGTGGGAAAGGAAAAAAGAAACATCACAAGTAGATCCGAATGGGCCCGCATCCGATGCAACCCTTAGCGAATATTGTGATAAGTATTACAACCAGTTGTTGCCGATTTTAGCTGAGAAAATGCACCAAGAGAAAGTACAGCAAGAAAAGCTCAAGGCAGTAAAAGCCCATCTCAACTTTGAGGAGATCACGCAATACTCTGAGTTAGGGACGCCCAATAGAAGAAGGGACGTCAGAAAGAGGATAGGACCTAAAGGTGTCCGTAGCGCATCCGGAAGCCTTAAACCAAGGCGCGACCGATCCGAATCACCAAGAAAGAGAGATATAAAGAGAAAAACGGTGTTCAAAAGGCTGGAAAAGGGTGTGTTCCATAGGCTAGGTGACAAAGAAAAGGGTATGTCTGCATACTCCAACTATTCAAGGCATCAGTCGCATCACAGCAGTCATAGAGATGCTGAAAGTTATTACCAGAGTTCCCGCTCAAGAGGAACATAGCCTATTTCTAAGAAACATCATAGTAGAAGAGCATCCTCGCGCAAGACTGAAAAGCTGTCAGAAAGTTAAGACAGTGAAGGAGGACATTGGAAGTCAAGGTCTAAGAAGCAGAGGTCAAACATTGAGGATGACGATTTATCCCAACCGCGGATATGCGAGGAAACTGATCCGTTCACTCCCCGTATCCGCTACTTTGATCTCCCAAAGAGAACTCGTATGCCAAGCCACGTCAAAACATACGACAGAAGTGAAGACCCGGAAGATCACCTCAAGATCATTCAGGCAGCAGCAAAAGTGGAACGTTGGGCAATGTCAACATGGTGCCACATGTTCAATTCCACACTCACCGGTTCTGCTAGGGTTTGGTTTGATGATCTCCCTCCAGAATTCGTGGACAGTTATGATGACCTGAAAGAAGCATTTTTGGCAAATTTCCTCTGGCAGAAAAAATGCATCAAAGATCCTGTGGAAATCCACCATATCAAGCAAAGGGAAGGAGAGTCTACGGAGGATTTCATGTGTAGGTTCAAGATCAAAAGCAGGGACATGAAAGGAGCACTGGAAGTCATGAGAATCTCAGGATTCATGCATGGAATTACAAACCCTGAACTGATCAAACGCTTACATGACAAAATAACAAGGTCAGTAAACGAAATGATGTCTTTCCTCAGGGGGGAGGTAGCAGCAGGTAACCAAGAGAGAAAAAAGTCACTTCCACCATGGGAACAACAAGAGGCCGGGCATAAGCAAAATTTTAAGAAAGGTGGTTTTAAGAATCAGCAAAGGTTAGAGCGGAGGCAGGACATATTCACTCTCTTTTCAAAATCTCCAAAAGACATTATGGCTTTAGAAAAAGGAAAATTTAAGACTCCTCCTCTAATGACGACCTTGGTCAAAAAGCAAAACAACAACAAATTTTGTGATTTCCATGAAGAGGTAGGACACAACACTGATGAATGCATGTACTTGAAGAGACAAATAGAAGAATTGCTGAAAAATGAGAAACTATCGCATGTAATCAAAGAGTTGAAGCAAAATAGTGGAAATGATCAACCAAAAATGAACAAGAAAGGGGAAGCATCCAACAAAGATAAGCCCTTGGAAATCCTAATGGTACAGCCTTAGCAGATGGTGGCTAGATAAAGAATCACTCAAAGTTTTTCCCCTGGTCCAGAAATCTCATTTCCGCCTTTAGGAGAAGAGGAAGGAATCGAAGGGCCAATGATCATTGAGGCCGAAATTGGAGGCCATTGCACGTGGATGGCGGACCAATCTCAGAAATACTATACGAACACTGCTTCAACAGACTCCGTTAGAAAATAAAGAATCAAATGGTTTTGGCTACTTCCCCCTTAATAGGGTTTAGTGGCGAAATCATATGGCCATTAGGGAAAATATCATTACTGGTGAAGATAGGAGATGAGGAACATTCAACCTCGGCTTGGATGAATTTCATGATAGTAAGATCATCATCTCCATACAACATAATCATTAGAAGACTAAGAGTCAGGAAAATACAAGCAGTTCTGCCTACAGCTCACAGAATGTTAAAATTTCCTATAGCGGGAGGAATACTCACACTAAGGAGCAGCAAGATCATCCAAATTGAATATGCAACGGTCTCTGGACTAGAATGACAACTTCCAGTCATTAATCCAGCCATAGAAGAAAGAATCAAGGTAGCAATAAACCCAGAATACCCAGAACAAACAATAATGATTGGATCTACTCTTACGAAGGAAGGTCGGAACAAGCTATGTAACTTACTCTGATGTAACCTAGATGTGTTTGCTTAAAATCCTGCGGACATGACTGGTGTCCTAAGGCATATAGCAGAACATCAACGTGTGGGAGGGATGACATCCGGTCAGACA
>BQNB010034904.1:24728-51260 GCA_026074375.1 Tanacetum coccineum
TGATGTGATTGAAGTTGTGGTCTTGTATGCAATTCACGTTCACGGGATTTTACACGTCTATGATTAAAACCGATAAATGAATTAACGGGATTTTACAAAATCAATAGACAAACCGTGAATGAATAATCGATTGATGTTAAAGTGTGTTTGTTGAATGATTCGTCCTTTTAAGTCCTTTGTTTGTTGTTTGATTTGATGTTTTGTTATGTTTAGACAATGATTAATAGATTCCCAAATTCGGTCAAATACCACCTGATGCGCGGATCGACCTTGAGACAAAACGCAATGGACAAAATGCAGTGTCTTTAGTCAAAATGCAGTGAGACAAAACACAATGATCAAAAGCAACCTTGAGACAAAACGCAATGATCAAAACGCAACCTTGAGACAACACGCAATGATCAAAACGCAACCTTGAGACAAAACACAATGATCAAAACGCAACCTTGAGACAAAACGCAATGATTTGTTAAGATTTGGGCAGCATAACGTTTAGATTTGCTATATAAATGGTCTTCTATGAGGCAAAACGCAGTCTTCAATAAGCAAAACGCAAAGACCAAAATGCAGTGACCAAAACGCAGTCTTCAATAAGCAAAACGCAATGACCAAAACGCAGTGACCAAAATGCAGTGACCAAAACGCAGTGACCAAAACGCAGTGACCAAAACGCAGTCTTCAATAAGCAAAACGCAATGACCAAAACGCAGTGACCAAAATGCAGTGACCAAAACGCAGTGACCAAAACGCAGTGACCAAAACGTAGTCTTCAATAAGCAAAACGCAATGACCAAAACGCAGTCTTCAATAAGCAAAACGTAATGACCAAAACGCAGTCTTCAATAATCAAAATGCAATGACCAAAACGCAGTCTTCAATAATCAAAACGCAATCAAGAACACCTCTTCAGTGAGTCAAAACGCAGCCAAGAAAAAAATCATCAACCATTCTTGAAAGCCACGAAATGATGTTAAAACCACTTAGTAATGAAGCAAGGGATAGTTCTAAGCCTGAAAGTACAAATCTTTAACACATCTAACCACAAACAAAGATCAATCTTTGATTTTTTCTTGCTTTATTTTTGAAAAAAATAATAAACCACGAATTTTGATTCTTTTTAACCACAAATGAATCACGAATCCACCCTTAAAGCTCTGATACCAATTGTAGGATCCCTTTAACACATACACTTCATATCATACACGGATCTAGATCAAGAAAAGAGAAAGAGAGATGATTTCTAGAGAGAGAAACAAGAGAGAGGTTAGAGAGAAAAGAAAAGATATTATTAGAAAAGAGAGAGTTTTTTTCCAAGTGGGAAAGATATATATATATATATACCCCGTCGCGTTTAAGTAAACATGTGGGATATTTAACTAGGACTCGGGCTCGGGTTTTTGTTTGGGATTAAACCCGAAACATATACAATATTATATTAACTATCGAGCCCGATTCCCGATACTTTCCTATTACAACGTTAACTAATTGATTGACCGAGACTTAAATACATAATGAACGAACTTCATGTTCGACTCAATATTTTTGAGGCTAACAAATGCATTAAATAGATCTATTGGGTTTGACAACCATGTTCGGGGTTTGAATCCGTTGGGACCACCCTGTCAAACGGACATTTTGTAGTTAGTATTAGGAGAAGTGGCATACTTTTCGGATATAATTTCATCCTACGGGATGAATGTGTTAAGTTTCGGTACACGGGATCTTTAGTTGGAAATCACTATTTTTATAACTCGACTTACGAGCCAACGTTATATGTTTTGTTGAACCAAAATATGCGTTCTAACTATTATTTGTAAACTCTATGAATTTACTCAATGTTTTGTTGACTTTTTAAAGCATGTATCTCAGGTTAATTGCTGTTAATGGCTGGATGGGACGGAACGCGGATATCAAGGACGGTGTATCGGTGAAGTAGTGTCATAAACTAAATAAATGTTTTAGAAACAAAGTCGTGTTGTGACTTTTAGAAATAAATTTTATTATATTATTTGGGACCTATGTAACTTTGATCTTTATAATAAATAAAATTGTGTTTTATAAACGTATCTTTAAACGTTTACTAGGACTCGTGTGCATGTATTATGAAGTAGCACCCCAATCGTTGTATTCCGCTGCGTATCCTAGTTTGGGGGTGTTACAAAGTGGTACCAGAGCATGAGTTGTAGTGAAGTAAGTCGTTTTACAAAACTTGGACTACAACTGTTTTTGAAAAATTTTCACGAGTCTTTCACCGTTGTCCAATATTCGCGCGCGCATTGTTCTCGATCATTAGAAGCCTTATGTGGTATATTTGATTGCATATTATGTGCGTAACAAGTGGTTGACACTTGGTACAAGTAATACTTATATATATATATATATATATATATACGGCATCCGTGCTATGGTGTACAATTATATATATCTTGATATTCGCTTCTTGCGAAAAGTTTAATTTCTTTAAACATTTCGACAAGATATGATAAAATTATTTTGATACATAATGAAAACATCGTTGTTATATGATTATCTTCGAAACTTTTTCGCGACTTTACTTTTCATCTTTTGATGATGTTGATTCGTCATAGTTTGTCGATCCCATTGGGTGACTCAATGTTCGACTCTGATTCGAATATTTTTCTATTGCTTTTGAATCGTATATGTTGTTTCGTAACCTATTATTTTGAAAATTTTCTGTTGATGGGAGTGTGACTTTTATATGTCATCCCATAACCCTTCATTGTTTTGGAAAACGGTTATTCACTTATCTTCGCGTAACGTGTCGTTTGGAAACGACTATTTTTGGAACTTTCGAATAAAGTTGGCATGTTGTGCTTTGATTCTCTCGTGTAGACCTCTACTTAGTAAGTCTTGAAACGTTTGGGTCTGGAAACCCATGAGTTGATGTGTTCGAAGGAGTGTTAAGTCATTGGGTATGGCTTTGAATTGGCGTTTGGAGGAATTAAAATGGTGTTCGGTTGGATTTTGAAATGGATTTTATGACAGTTTGTAACCAGCAGGTTGTGGGGTTGATTGTGAATTATTTTTGGTCATAAGGCACCGGGGAAATCCAATATGGGTGTGGGAATATATCTTAAGTGTATGTAGTTCTTTGGATGGGGTCATATATTCTCCGGATGAGTGAGATATCATCATTTTTCTAAAACTGATCAAATCTGGTATACTGTTGGGAAAGGGAGTATAACTCCATATTTTTGTAATAACTTATCAAAAGAAAATTTAGGTACCTGTAGAAGAGTCTTAGGGCTATCACCTCAAATTGGTTTTACATCAAAAGCAACAATAAATTCTAAATTACGCTCATTTTGTAAACTACAAAAATTTGTCAAAATTTCTTTGGGGATTGCGTTGAGATAGCAGCTTGTTGGGTATGTTTTAAAATATTTTTGGTCTATGGAGACCTGGGAAATTAGACTATGAGGTAGAGAAACCTCTTAGGTACATGTAGGAATTCGGATGGAGTCATATCGACGCCCGACGAATGTGATATCGCCGAAATGGCAAAACTAGTCAAGAATTGAGACTATAATTTGAATGAGTAAAACTGTAAGTTCTAGTTATTGAACAAACTTATATTTGAGCGGTCGTTTCGGCTTTTGCGGATGCATAGTTTAGGAGATACACCCAGTTTAGTGGAGCGATAAAATTTGAGAAAAACATGCGGTTTTGCTAAATAGGGGCAAAATGGTAATTTCACCTTGGTTCTGAAACTCTTTGAGCAGTGGGCCCTATGTTTCTGGAAAATAGATTCGAAATGCTTTTCGTAGACGAAAACCTCGTACCTTTATCATCCACGAACTAGTAAGTAGGAGGATTTCAAGATTTAGGATGATTGAATTGAGGTTATTATTGCCTCAGAGTTTTATCTCATCACCGGCGTGGTGATTATGCACTCTTTAGCAATTACTTTTGATTTAAAACTGTAAGAGAGTTCATGTATATGTAGTTTATGGATTGGAAACTTAGAACCATTATGGTTGGATGTAGTGGCTTTGAAAGCCAATGATGTATCCCTTTTTGGAAAAATTGGTATGTATGTATGTTATTCTTGGCGTTGCTATTACAATTTTTGTAATTGTTCTCGGTTATGAGTTAGGAGGAGGTGTCATTGTATAGGTTGTACTATGAGTGAAGCCTGGAGGTCATTGTTACCCCCGAGGCACTCGGCTTGTGTGAGATTAATTTAACCCCGAGTGTTGGGTGACCTCAATTGGCGAATCTTTCGCATGTGTATGTTACTTGCTTGCATAATCCATGATTGGGTATTATTTTTGAAACTTGCTGTAACCGTTGACCAAACTGTATTCAATGATGTTTTGTGACCTGATGAGTTTAAAACTGTGAATTGCAATAACGAATTTGTGTGTTGAACGAATGTCGTTGCGCGAATCATATTGACTATGTTGTATAAACTGATTGTGCAAACAAAGGAAAAATGTGTTTTCAAATTTCATAAACTGACTCTATGGTGTCAAATAAAAATTTTCTTTCAAAAAAAAAACTTTTTTTAAATAATAAGAATGGAAGGTGGTGCTATCTTCTTTTCTTTCTTTTGAAATGATTTGATTTTTACTGTTCAAAAATTTTCTTAGAATTAAATTTGCGCGTGTAGCTTATGGAAAGAGAAAAGTTTTGACGCGGAAGGACATGATGTCGTTTGGTCCTCAATTATGCATAACCTGATCAACTATGCATAATTTAGGAAGAACCACGCTATGTCGGATAAATCGTCACCCTTAAAACGCTTGGTAATTGTGATAATTGTTTGGGTCAAGCTTCCGGAAGGAGAATATATTTTTACCCTACTACGGATTCTTATGCGAGTAACCCTATCCTTATCGACTGCATGGAGAGAGTCTCATGCGAATCATTTGACCGAGTCGTTTCAAAGCGGAAATACCTACGGTATTGTTCGGAACGAGAGTGTCTAGAAAGGAGTAATGTTTAGTTCGTAGTATCTAGGAGCGGTGATTATTATAAAGACGTGCCAAGACCAAGTATAGTCGGTGTGCTAGGTGATGAGATGGGACCAAGCCAAAGATGCTACGTGATGAGATGGGACCAAGCCAAAGATGCTAGTCGCCACGAAGAAACGTTGAAATTTTTGATTTTCGTCGAATGAGCAATAAGTCCATGATACTCATTGTTTTCTTAATTAATTTCTATTTGTCATTTGACATTACGTGTTGTAGAGGGATTGTCGCCGCCGAATTATGTGGAATATGTGCTATATGTGCTATGTGCTTTAAATGGTAGTGAGCGTTCATGTTACTTTTTCGTGGCCAGTGATGCGGCTTAGGTTGTAAGTAAATGGGTATAATCGCCCAAATGAGAATTTAGGACGTGGTAAGGAGGGTGGACATCGCCGAAAGTCTTGTTGACGATTATGGCTTGAAGTACCCATGAGAGTGAGTGTAGGCAAATTAGAATTAGCCGTGTTTATGTTGGAATTATCATCGAGGTGGCTTGACTTTGTGGCAAGCTCGGTACGATGAGGCAAATGTGACCGGAGGGGTATAAACCTAAGTATTAGAATGAATAATTATGCCAAAAGTTTCAAAGGGAAGCAAATATGATATGTGATAATAATCACCAATGCTTGGTTGAGAGCGGGCATGATGAATGCCTTTGTATGAGGCCAATTCATCTTGATTTGTCATCTGACATTATGTGTTGTAGCAGGATTGTCGCCGCCAAATTATATGGGATAGGTTCTATATGTGTTATGTGCTTTAAATGGTAGTGAGCGTTTACGTTACTTTTACGTGGCCAGTGATGCGGTTTAGGATGTAAGCGAATGGGTGTTGTTAACCATAAGATTCACATAACAAGAGACATGATCCGGAGGTCGGGGAGGATAGAAATAATATGTTGCCATTTTATTAGAGAGAGAAAGGAAAGAGTGTGTGTGTTTTCTAGAGAGAGAAACAACACACACTTATGAGACAAATGTTTTTTCCTCACCCCTCCATGGAAGTATGGAGGGGATATATATAGCCCGGGACACGATCTACTTACTACACTTGACATTTCTAGTCCATGCGTGTCCGGCTAATGTAAACTAATGTAATTCCGTATTAGCCGACATATTTTAAGGCTAACAATCTTCCCCCAATATGTGGGCTATACGAATTACTTACAATGTTTCCTAACAAGTTACAAATCACATAATGAAATTAACATCCAACGCGCTTCAATGCTGAAGAAGTCGTCTTGCTTCTTGTCTTGATACTTGTACTCCAGCTTGGATCTTCTATGTCTTTACTTGTTCTAAAACCATTGTATTATGCATGAGTTGGATTAACTTCCCCCTAAATCATGCAGCATGTCTTAAAAAGCTTTTCTTCATAGACTTCTTTTTAGCGAAGTTTCTGAATCAGCTTCCCCCCAAACCAACATCCTTATCTTAAGCAGATTCTAAAACTTTGATGTAGCTTGAATGATCTTCTAACATTAACATTTAAAGTTTGCACAGCAGAATTAGGAGAGAAACCAGTCTCCACATCATCTAATACTACTTCTATACCGTATCATGACATTTGGTCTTGGTGAATATCCGTTTCGGGGGAACATGCAAGAGATCAGCAACAATTCTTCTCACGCATGCAGAATACTTCACAAACCATACTAAGTAAAGTAGTATAAACTACTTCCCCCTGGAAGTTGACCTGATAACATCAAAGTATCAAAGTACACGTATTCCCCCATGATGGTTTTCGAACTCTTCAAAAAGTATATTTTGACCTGTACGCCCATATACACGAGAAGTTCTTGTCATAAGCAACAATCTTTAAAAGTTATGAAAGACATTGAAGAACTTTAAAAGATTTTGCTGAGACTGTGAAGTATCATTAACGTTTAGTAGCTTCAAATATCCCGTGAGAGTTGCTGATCACATCTCAACCTTATACTCTCTGGCTAACTTACCAACCTCGTATTCTGTCGGCTAATATCAGGGATTAAAACTAATCTAAAGGTATGGTAAAGTGAAATAGATGTATAGCCATTTTTATTAGAGTTGGGAAAGTTTTTAAAGAGATGGGAAAGATTGGTGTATGGGGGCCCCCTAAAGAGAAAAACACACACACACACACAAACATACTTTTACAAAAGTTGAACTTCAACTCCCTCCATAGAAGTATGGAATTGAGTATTTATAGTCCTAGTGACACATAACTATCGTAACTAGTCATTATTAGTCCATATGTGACATGCTATAAATAAACTAATGTAATTCCGTGTTTGTTACCATATTTTAAGGCTAACAATCTTCCCCCAATATGTGGACATACGGAATTACTTACAATGTTCCTATCAAGTACAATTACAATAAAATAAAGTCTTCCAAAGCACTTCCAAAGCTGAAGATGTCTTCTGAGTTCTCCTTTGTCATTGAATACTTGTATACTCATCTTGGATCTTCAATTGTCTTTACTGTACCAGAACCATTGTAAGTAATGCATTAACTGAATAACTTCCCCCCAAATTTCAGCAGCATGTCATGAATAGCTTTTCTTCATAGACTCCTTTTTGGTGAAGTTTCTGAATCAGCTTCCCTCAAACCAACATCCCTATCTTGAGCATATTCTAAAACTTTGATGTAGCTTGAACAATCTTCTACTTGTCATTGACCATGCAGAGTCGGAATTTTTGTAGAAGTCAAAACCACACCAACAGACCCTGCTTCTTGTCAGTAGGGTCATTGTGAATATTTTTTCGGGGTGCATGCGAGAAAACAACATCAATTCCTTCGCACATATGCAGTATACTTTAAAAACCATGCAAAGTAAAGTAGTATACACTACTTCCCTGGAAGTTAAAATGGGGTAACACAAAGTCAACTAAGTCCCGGATGTACACATTTTCCCCCATGATGGTTGCGAACTCTCGGAAGCATCATTGTCGTGTACGCACATATACTCGAGAAGTTCTTGTCTTAAGCACAAATCTTGAAATCCAAACAAAGCATTACCCTCTTGTCTTCAGAAACCGTAGAGGAGATGAAGCAAGAATCAAGAAAACTTGGTATAATCAAGGGTCTTGTATATGAATGTTCGTTGAATAACTTTGAGAATTTCAACTAGAACTGTGATGTACCTTTGTCCTTGGAATGGACAATAATATCCCTGTGAGAAATTGCCTGATTACAATCTCAACCTTTACACTCTTTGGCTTTGTTTACCCAACTCGTAATCTGTC
Source organism: Tanacetum coccineum (assembly GCA_026074375.1). Taxonomy (NCBI): domain Eukaryota; kingdom Viridiplantae; phylum Streptophyta; class Magnoliopsida; order Asterales; family Asteraceae; genus Tanacetum; species Tanacetum coccineum. Next base: position 32,949 of record BQNB010034904.1, read on the forward strand.
GCTATTCTTGTGATCACCTTTGGTGAAGTAACCCGATAATACCAAACTTGGAACTAAGTGAAATCCCCAAATTTGTTACTTAAAGCTTGCACTGTGTTATTAGAAGAACGGTGCAAGAATTAAATTTGTAAGTACTTTATACCCACCGAAAAAGTATAAGAAGTACAACACCTCTTGAAATTATCCACATCGACTTCTGCGTGTGACACTGAGTACTACAACGTAACTCCTTTAAGTGATAGTTAACCAGGTCTGCAACCAACCACCCCTGACTGCTGGTAACTAGATAATTCAAGTCTTAATCATAAGCTATATACGTTCAAGCAAGTCATCAATCGATAGATTGGGTTTAAAGAAAAGGGGTAGCAAATAGAAGGAAGTCTCGATGATGAAATAAGTAGACGCCTTCGTGAAATCCAACTTCAATCTCAAATAAGGGATACCAAATCAACTTCGTGATCACTTGTCATCGTAATTCGAATCTCTAGCCGTTTGTCATTTATTGAATCTTTTTTGGATCGTTTTAGTGTTATGTATCGTGTTTGTTGTGTTTGATGTCAAGAATGGCCCGTTAAACTAGAACAAAAGTTATTTTTTAAATGTCGTCAAAGAAAAAACATTATCTAGTCCAACTTGTCATGATAGCATTGTTGTCCCGGCTTAGTCATCCTATAATTACTAGTAGCAAATTAACTAAGTAATTTTTTGGATTTAAATTAAATTTCAGCCCACTAGTCAATAAACAATACTCAGCCCAACACCTAACAATACTCGGCAGCCCATAATCAATTTTAATACACGGCCCATTTGCAATTGCTATATTCAGCCCAATGTATTAAGGCCCGTGAAAATCATACCCGGATGGTCGGATCCATATAACACACGTTTATAACACCCTTATAATTAGGGCTTTCCAAACCCTAATCACACGCACACAAATCCTCCGCCCCCATTCTCCTTATCTCTCCCAAAAGAAAAAAAATCAGATCGAAGAAATCAATCTCCTAAATCTTTCAATTGCTATCAAATTGAACCAAATCTTATAGGTTAAACCAAAACATATACAAGACTCTCTCCCAAAAACCACACCCTTTTTTGATTCCAGTAAAGATGAACCGAACCAAAGACCTTCGTGTCTTCATTTGATTATACGAGGCATACAAGAACACGGCATCATGATCCTTTGGAGGGTCTCAGGTAGGGTCAACATGATTGTTATTGTATTATTCTTAAAACGAAGCAAAGATTTGAGTGTAACAAATTGGTTATGACTCACTCTTTATTTTCGAAAAGTAAAGAAAAGGTTTTGACTTTTATAGATCAATGAAGATAATGTGTTTATGAATCTGTAAAGATTTTGTATGAACATGATATTCTGAGATCATTTTCATTTAATTTTCGAGTCATTTGAGTCTTGGTTGATGTATGGAGATGGAGATGTGATTATATTTGTGACGAAGGGATTTGATATAGGCTGTTGGATTTATCTTTGATGTAGAAAAAATGTGACGATGGGTGTTATAGGTTTGATGGATTTGTTGGATGATGAGGCTGTGAGGTTTGTTGATGTTCATTTGTTGTGATGTTGTTGTACAGATTGTTGTGGTGTTGTTGCGTTTTGTTTAGACTCGATTGAGTTGACCGGGTCAACTCGGTAAATACCGAGTTGACTCGGTTTGGGTCTTGGGTAACAAAACGCAAGATTTCTTGCGAGTCAAAACGCAACCAATTACAAAACGCAACAAGGACAAAACGCAAGTTTTCAAAAAATTTGGCAGCGTAACGTTTCTATTTGCTTGCAAAAGGGTCTTCAATCGCTTGCAAAACGCATTACCAAAACACAATAAGGCAAACCAAGTCACTTTCCGTTTTATTGTCATTTGTCAAAACGCAACCAAGAAACATAAAGAAAACCCATATTTTGTTGCTAAGAAACTTGTCTTTTAGGCACATATATCTGGCAGATTATGAATCAGAAATGTAAACAGAAACATATAGATCCATCAAACTAAACATTGTCATGACTTTACAACAGAAAAAATAGACACGAAAAAGAAAGAAAAAAAATATCATGAATGAACAGTAACATGAACAGTACATGAACAGTAACTGAAACAACAAACACACGATACGATACACCCATGCAGCTCTGATGCCAATTGTTAACCATAAGATTCACATAACAAGAGACATGATCTGGAGGTCGGGGAGGATAGAAATAATGATTTCCAATTTTATTATAGAGAGAAAGAAAAGTGTGTGTGTTATTCTAAAGAAGAAACACCACACACTTTAAGAGACAAATGGTTTGTTCTCACCCCGCATGGAAGTATGGAGGGGATATATATACGCCCGGGACACGACTACCTACTACACATGACATTCTAATCCCTGCGTTCCATCTAATGTATAACTAATGTAATTCCAATTAGCCGACATACATAAGAGGCTAACATGTGTAAACGCCCAAGTGAGAATTTTAGGACGTAATAAGGTGGGTGAACATCGCCAAAAGTCTGTTGACGATTATTGCTTTAAAGTACCCATGAGAAGTGAGTGTAAGACCAATTAGAATTAGCCGTGGTTTTCTGATTGGAATTATCGTCGAGGTGCTGACTTTGTGCAAGCTCGGTACGAATGAGGAAAATATGACATAGGGTGATCAAAGGTCCTAAAACCGGACCGGACCGGCTAGGACCGGACCGGACCGAGACCGGAAATGGTCCTAAAAGCCCTGACCGAAACGCGAGACCGAATTGGTACGGTCCGGTCCGTTCGTCCTCGGATCCAGTCCGTCCTATAAGGATTAATCTCTGGGTTTTTGGGTCGGACCGGACCGGACCGACCGGACCGAAGACCGAATTTGGACCAAAAAACCGCTGGACCGTGGACCGGACCGCGTCCGGTCGTCCGTTCTGTCTGGTTCTCCCGGTCCTGGTCCGGTCTACCGGTCTATTCTCAGGCCCTAATATGTCCGGAGGGGTATAAATTATAAGTGTTTTGAATGAATTAATTATTCAAAAGCTCCAAAGGAAAGAGGATACTAATATGGAAAGTAATCGTCAATGCATGGATAAAAGTGGGCGTGATGAATTGCCTTTGTATGAGCCAATTCATCGAGTCATCATGTAAAGATGGTGAAAGCGTACATCAGGTACTTATGTGATTATGTGTGCATGTGTAACAATGTCGTAAGGTGATTAGGAGATCTAATGTGTTTCGGATTATTTTTTCACAACCGGAGGGGCATTATTGAACGAGACCAGAAGGGCGACATGTGTATTTTTTTGAATAATGATGAGAATTTAAATTTGGATAATATATATATTTATATATAATCGAATTTGATTTATTGACTCTATCTTGGGTTTTTAAGTTAGCGACGTATTTTTGGATTGTGGTAACGAAGCTATTCCGTTCGTTTTGAATATTGGTAAAATTTCGAATTGAGTGCGACATATACTTTGATTTTTAAATTCACGACGTAAGTTTCAGCCTTGGTTTTGATAAGCAAGGTGCGCTTGGTTTTTTTTGTTGTTTTTACGATCCCCAACTAAGTTTGAATCGATCATTATTTTAGAAATTTGTCTCGTGAGAACGACGTAATAATTATTTTAATCGGATATATTCCGTGACGTATATTGTCCCTTATGAAGAACGCGACTATAAAAGTTAGAACGACGTGATTTGTTTTTGTCGAATATATTTTCGCGACTTGTTTTTGCCTTCTTTAATAAAGCTAACCATGATATGTTTGATTTCGGGGGTATAATTTACCGACTGTGTTTGTTGATTTACCATCGGAATAGTCTGGAGCGAATATTGTATCGCATATTATTTTAAAAAAAACTTAGAGTCTTGCTGATGACGAGAAGCCCATCATGCCCACGAACAGAATGAAGAGACGAGTAAGAAGACCGGAGCACTGGTACGGGGCTCCTTAAGGTGGGGTGGAATGTAACAACCCCGAGTTTCACGAGCGCGTATGTCGATCGCGAGTTTCGACGGCCATATAAATATATATTACGAGTTTTCTAAGCTGAACGTCGACGTTTGAATTTTTATTTGTCGATAATAAATATTTTCGTATTTTATTACGAATAATTTTGAAGAAAATTTGATAACTTTTATTTTTGATGTTTCGCGAGTCACCGTTTGACCGCGTGTTCGTTAACCGTTTCGAGCATCGTAAAAATTTCTGACTTGTATCTCGTTTATTGGTTTTTAAGAACGCTAAAATTTTATTATTTTTTAATGAATGTCGTCATTCTGTTCCTTGTCTTGAGCCGAATCTGATTTAAAATGTACACATTTTATAAATATTTTAAACCAAAGAAAAATGTAACGTAAAATAAAAATGGTCTCTGTAGTCGTAATCCCGGAGCCACGGTTTTAATCGGGTTATGATTTTAGTAAAATTGGGTATGTCCAAAAATCAAAGATAGAAAAGAGAGTAGGACCCAATTCTTGCCAAATAGACAAAAGGTAAAGGCATATATATATATAATAATAATATATATTTATCTATATATATATAAAAAATTATATATATAAATATATAATATAATATATATAAGTTTACTTCTATTATTTCATAATAAACACACACATCCTCCTCCTCCTCCCTTTTCGCCGGCTGCCACCATTCCACCACCACCGGAAAAGTTTTTCGGTCACCGAAAACTGCCGTGTCGCCAGAAAAAGTCACATGCACAATGATCAACTTATATTTTCCGAATCCTCTCTTCATTTCCTACACATCTACGCAATAAAATAACACATGCAATGAGTATTTTTGGAGTTAGAATCCGGGTTAGTTTCAAACAATTTCGTTTAAAAGGGATGTTTAAAATAGCTAGATAAACATTATTTGAAGCTCGGTTTAAATGGGAAAAGTCCGGTTTTGATGTTTGGGGTTGGTTCGAGTTCGGCAAGACACAAGAGGGAACGAGTCGAGTTCCATTCTTGTCCGATCTTGCTTATTATAGCTTTGTAAGTATTTTTAATACTTGTGTTATTTTTGTTTTTGCGATTTAATCGATTTAGAATTATTGGGTGTGATGAAACCCGATTGTACTTGCGCCAAATAAGCCTAATAAGATATTGGTGATTGAGAAAATGCATTTTGATAGTGTTTTGTAACATGTAAATTCGGACAGAAAGTTTGGCACGCAAAACGAGGGTCTAGATTTTGGGAAATCTAATTTTCGGCATGAGAATATGATAAAGCTTTCCGAGACGATCGTTTTGATATACGGTAGAGCTTCTAACTCCTAATAACGAAGGAAGTATATGGCTTGATACGAGTTTATGGAAAATTTTTTTGTGTATAAAAATGACAGCTACTTTCTAAAATATAGCTTGCTGATCTGATTTTCAACAGCGATTTTGGGCACTTTCGAGTCCGTTTCGGCCTTCCGGCGAAACACGAAAGTTGTCCGGAATGACGTTTTCTATAAAATCTCTTTTTGGTCAAAGTCACGAAAACGTGATATAGCGGGTCAAAACCGATGGTCAAACTGCTGCGTTTTTATTAAAAATACAAGTTACAGCAGATTCTTGCAGGGGCATTTTCGTCATTTTCCGTCGAGTTTCGGGTCTCGGCTAAAACTAAAAAGTTGTCCGGAATATCGTTTCGCATAAAATCTCTTTTTACTCCGAATCGTGAAAATGTGATTTAGAGGGTCGTTTGGCGCGGGTCAGATTTGGGTAAAAATAAATATAAGTATAAAAGTCAAATGTTGACTTTAAAAAGTCAACGGGTCATATAAGACTTATATAATTTTTAACTAAGTACATGGATATAAATAAAATGATAAGTATTAAAAATATACTTAGATATTTAAACTTACCAAAGATGATAACTTTCCGAAAATAGTAACTTTCTAAAAATAGAAAGTTATCGAAAATATATAACGTTTTCAATTAAAGTCAACGAAAGATAAAACACGAGGAACAATAATAAACTCAATGTTGTGGGGTTTTGGATCTACGGCGCAAGTGTATATTCTCATCACATGTATGAATGTTATGTAAATAAATATATATATAGTGAGACTTTCTTTTCAGAACCATTTCTTAAGTGCAGAACCGACAGAACCAACCAAAAACATTCATTGCACGCGCTTCAATATATATAATAATTTTAGCCACATAAGGTTCTACAAACAGTAAAAAAAAAACATATATGTTTAAAAAAACATAATTTGTTCTAAGAATTTTTGATAAAAATTGGAAATACAAATTTTTTCTTTGAAGGTGTGCATGTATGTTCTTATAAGGCGTGCAACAACAATATTGCGACCGTGTGCAAGGTTTTTTTGAAAGAAAAGGAATAGTTCATGATGATACTGAAAAACATAGGTGATTATTTACCGATTAATGAGTGAATTCCATGGTATTTTTTTATTTTTAAAAGGCGTGCATGTATGTTTTTGGTGGTTCTGTCAGTTCTCGCCTAAAATCTGATTGGTCCTTGCTAGTTCTCGCAGTTCTGTACATTCATTTGGTTCTGAAAAGAACCCAACACTATATATACACCATATATATGATTTTGTTAATACAATGTATGCATCGTTGACTATACTTTTCGGAATAGTAATCGAGCGACATAAATTATAGGTCGTGATCGTGTTCATTGATTTTCCGTGAATTGTTTCGGTTATTTGATCTTCGGCTTCGACCAAGGTGAGTTCATATCCTCGCTTTTAAAGTTTTCAATGTTTTTAACTCCGCGAGGGGGATATATTACTTGTTTTGTGAAATTGAACGCAAACTGTTTTCGATACTTGAATATGATTCCTTCACTACTGAGTATATGCCTTTTTCTGTGTGACTGTTAGTTACCATGTGTTGGTAAGCGTTAATGCATTAAATAGATCTATTGGGTTTGACAACCCTGTCCGGGGTTTGAATCCGTTGGGACCACCCTGTCAAACGGACATTTTGTAGTTAGTATTAGGAGAAGTGGCATACTTCTCGGACATAATTTCGTCCTACGGGATGAATGTGTTAAGTTTCGGTACACGGGCTCTTTAGTTGGAAATCACTATTTTTATAACTCGACTTACAAGCCAACGTTATATGTTTTGTTGAACTAAAATATGTGTTCTAACTATTATTTGTAAACTCTATGAATTCACCCAACGTTTTGTTGACGTTTTTAAGCATGTATCTCAAGTTAATTGCTGTTAATGGCTAGATGGGATGGAACGCGGATATCAAGGACGGTGCCTCAGTGAAGTAGTGTCATAAACTAAATAAATGTTTTAGAAACAAAGTCGTGTTGTGACTTTTAGAAATAAATTTTATTTTAGTATTTGGGACCTATGTAACTCTGATCTTTATAATAAATAAAATTGTGTTTTATAAACGTATCTTTGAACGTTTGATGGGACTCGTGTGCATGTATTATGAAGTAGCACCCCAATCGTTGTATTCCGCTGCGTATCGTAGTTTGGGGGTGTTACACCATGACTGTTGGATGACAGTTAGATAAGGAATTTTTATTCCTTATTTAATGTGTTCAGTCACCAACCTAGGACATTAAGTAACTAAAGACTTAGAGCATTTAGTTATTGATTGTGTCATTGTGTGGTTAAATTATGATTCAAGTTTTAAATTTATATTTTGCTGATTTAACTAAAAACAACACTTTAACGGGCAGTGTACCCGGTCAGTAGGAGTTTCGTGGTAAGTAGGGTGTCGATCACTAAGAGCGAGGAACACTTTCAATTTATTAATACTTTGGTTTTTCTAATCATAGTTAGTCTAATCTATGCTAAACCTATGCTAAACCTATGTTAATTCTAAATCTAATGGAAAATGAGGTTTTCGGCCTGAGAGACTGGCACAGCTTTGGTGGTGACTAAAACCAATTCAAGACACTAAAACACACGCAAGCAAATCAACAGAAGATAAAAGAGCGGTCTAGCCAAATATAAGAAAATTGTTTTAACCATTATTAATCTAATCAGAACATTGGTTTGTTTATTAGTGCAATGATTACTTATCTCGGAGCGGCATATCATTCTTAAGACTTAGGTGTTAATTCTTCCTAAGACCTAGACATGTAGAATTCTGTCACAATTAAACGCATCCGCATAAAGCATCCTTATTTGCTGATTATAATCTATCTTAGGGATCAAGGCAATGGTGATCTTATTAAACCCTAGCTCATAGAGACTTTACCCACTTATTGCTTAATGTCAATTCATACACTAGTAGTCTACTAACCAAGTCTTTACCAATTGATTAGAACGTACTCATTGGTACCAAGGTCTCCTTATGGCTCAACTAAGCTCATAATCTAAGGGTGAAGATAGGTCGTTAATTGTGATCCTATTTGTCTATATGTATAAATCACTATATGGAGAGCTATCCCGATATCTTGATTACTTGGTCCATATCACTAGATCTAGTTGAATGATTAGTTGCTTACGAAAGCACATAAACAAGTATGATGATAAACATAAACAAGCAATTCAACAATAAATTAAGAAATCGAGATAAACAAACCAAACATTAAGATCTTCATAACAATGAAGGTATTAGCCTTCAAATGTCATAATTAATACAAAAGTAATGATTTAGCCAAGGTAAACTAATCGAGTTAACGAATGATACCAAAAACTGAACGATTACAAAACTATAAGAAATTACACGTTGTCTCCTATGGAATTAATCATGTTGCTCGACTTGTTCTGCTCTTTTTCTCCTCTAAAAATCGACTTTTGTGGTTTAGGTATCGAGAATATGATTTTGCACACTTAAAACTCGTTTTTGAGTTTTCTATTTATAAGGTCTGGAGTCGGTTCGATACGGCGTATCCAAAGTGTTGGATACGGCGTATTGGGGGTTTCTTGGAGTAAGAACCACGTTTGATATCTTTCAGAATATTTTATTCCCATATAGCTTAAATACGACGTATTGCCTTTTTTGGATACGGCGTATTAATCTTCATTCCTTCGTGGTCTTTGGTGAGTGCATGCACAGATACGCCGTATCTTCTTTGATGGATACGGCGTATTGGATGTCAAAACAGTAATCTTTAAAATATCTTCGTTTAAGCTCCAGAATGCGTGCCTTTTAGTTAACTTTCACCAAGTACTCCATAATTACTGCAATTCTCAAATATAAACGATTAAGTAACAATTCTTTGCAATAATTATACAAAATGGGTTAATTACATGGGATAAATGATGCTATAAAATAGACGTTATTTGATGTCATCAAATATCCCCCCACTTAAATCCTACTTGTCCTCAAGTAGCCTTTAAAAGTTTATAAAAATGTATCCCTAAGGATTTTTCCGTTTAAGCATTTATTTGATCTATTACAAGTACACAACCAAACACCTTACGAAATAGGAAGATGCAAACACTCAAATCACTCAACTAATCTATGGGGTAACATATAACTAATTCGCTCAATTGCTCGGTCGTAACGAGTATTCTATCATAGGCTTGGCAAGGATACACATCTCCACCACTAGAGCTAAGGAGTAACAAGTTTATAAAGGTAAAATGGGTTTTTGTTATAAGGCTTAGGGTTGATTACTCTAACTAATCTTTATCGATACCAATATTCTAGGAGGGCGACAAAGACCACACATACACACCCGTAACGACTTTTAACTTATCGCTTTTATCATGATACCAATATTCCATATTCGAGGGGTAACAAAAGACACAGACGTACAACACCTCGTAACAGAACGGGCGTTAGTACAAATAACACTTTGGTCGACAACTGCTCAATTCCCACTTTGAATAAGCTAATGAGTAGGACTAGTAAGTAGTATTATATGGTATGGGGTGGATGGTATTCTTAACTTTTACCATTTGTAATTAAACCAACAATGTGCAGCTGAGAGCATAGCATACAATTGGCCGTATTAGTCAGAATAGACATGAAATGCTTAATCCATTCCTTCATGGTTGATTCCTCCAAATTGTCATTAGATCAAAATTCCTTTTTTGCTTGTTTAAAGTTTAGTATATTAGATATATTATAATCAAACTTTGTAAAAAAGCTTTGTTTGATATGTTTTAAGAGAGATTATGAGGAATCTTATCTTTTAAATATTAAGAAGATACTTCTATGAAACTGTCTGTGGAAGATAGTATTTATATGAACAAATTAAATTCAACAACAAAAGCTCATCTATACGTTATTATTTATACTAAATGTTCAAGTTATTAGGGTTATCACATACATGATAGCTATGATATTTCTATGAAGGAAGTCTATATAATATGATTTGCCCGTCTATAATCACTTCATACCTTCTTGGTTATACACCAAGGAGTCCTAAACGAATCTTCAATAATTTCATAAGAATGTACAGATGGTTTTAAACAATGTCGTCTTTTACATATCTGTTTACACAAAATAATCACTGTAAATCCATAAGCTGATTGGACTCTAACCTAATCTTGCTTCAGTCATAAAAGTACTAAACTTTTTTCGTTCACTAGCGAGCATTAACTCCTTCAGCAACATTAACTTTGTACTAATAGTAGTAACTTTTTATAGTTTACTAACAGTTGTCAATACATAGTAGTTTTTATTTAAATCATATTGTCTCTGAGCAGCCTAATATGCACTGTGCTGTAGTAACTTGAACTAGCATTATACATGTTGTATTAGCAGTAGTAATCATTAGCATTTTTCTTGAAGTTCTTGAGCTGTACTAACACAATGAGCGAGCATTAACTCTGATAGGTGAGCTTGCAAGTAATACTAGCAGTATTAAGACGGCTTTTAATACACACAATTCCTCTCTTAGAACTTTGATGATTCTTTCTTTTATCATTTCAAGTTTCTTAGATTTAAAAGCTCATAATCACCCGGAGGATCGTTCCGCAAAACATTCCTTCATTATTGATTATTAAGCTAGTTTGTTAGAAGTTTAAGGAGCATCGATATGCCCAATTGTCACTAGCTAAATAATCAACTGAAGCTTCTTGTCAGCTTTTGTAATTGTAAGTGGTGTAAAGAGGATATCTCTTTTCTACCAATTTCTTCGAATTTCTTAAGCAGTACTAACATAATTGAGCAGCATTAACTCTGATATGAGTAGCAATAATACTAGCAGCATTAAAAAGGCTTTTAATCCCAATAATCCTCCCATAAACTTGATATTCTTCTTCAAAATCATCAAGTTTCTTAATTTAAAATCTCCATAATTACCAGGAGGATGCTTCCAAACACTTCATTGATTCTTAAGCTGTTTTGTGATAAGTTTAAGAAGTTGATATGCTATTTCACTGAAATAATCAACTTGAAGCTTCTTGTTTAGCATATCTGTAATTGTAGGTGGTGTAAGAGGATATCTCTTTTCTACCAGCATGTAAATCATTCCAAATTGCAAACTCAAGCAATGCACTCCACATGAGTCAAATAGATTCCAGCTCAAAACTTTGTACCTTTGTTGCAACTTCTAGATTTCATCTTCTACATGTGGTTCAAACATTGTCTTCAAATCTCCCCATAGTAGGAAATCCATATCCTTCACTGGTCTTGTTGATCCATATTTAGCCTTTACCAGCTTGTATAGCTTTACCAAATCTTCTATGTCAACACTCTTAAGAAATTTACTAAAGACTAAGTACATCTTTAAACTTTCATCAGCTCTTATTATTTGAAAGTAGCTGTTCTTTCCTTCTTTATGGATCTTCCAGTCAACAATGGTTGGAGGCTTAGTAGCTAAATGTACAACATCAATTGCAACCTCTTCTTCATCTGGAATGACTTCCATTAGACTTTGAAGCTCTGATGTGTTTTTATCCTCATCCACCTTCTGCTTTTTAGTACTCTCTTGTTCCAACTCTTCTACTGCTCTCTTTAAACTACCTTCCACCAAGTCTGTTCTAAAGTCAACAAATGTATTCACCCTCTTGAAAGCTCTGTCAAACATCTTCTGAATATAATCAAAAGATTTGTTCTTCAAGTCTTTGAGCTTCTTTCCTTCTATATTCTTCAGGTAAGTACACATGATTTTTCTTTGTTGAGCTTGGGTTGGTGGTTTGTTCCTCTTCTCTCCTGCACTTTTAGCAGCAAAGTGCTTTCTTCTTTGCTCCAAGAGTTGTTGAAAGAATTTTGCCTTTTCTTTAACAGATAACTCTTCTTGCTCCTCTAATTGCAGTCTTTGAGCCAATTCATGACCAACCTTAATCTTAGCCTGAATATCATCCCATTCTTCAGTCAAGGCAACATTGGCTTCATCCTTCTCCCTTGTAAGTCTCTCCTCTTCATTAAACTCAACTTGTAATCTTTTAGCTTCTTCTTCATCACTCCTGAGTTGATTTTTCTTACTCATTTTCTTTACAGGTTCAAGTTCTATCATTTTCCCTTTGCCTTTGTCCTGAACTTCTGCCTGTGATGGTTGTTGTGAAGATCTCGTTATTGTAGGTGTACCCAGCTCAGTAATAAAAATTCCTTTCCTTGGAGTTGGAATTGTAGCAGTTGTTGTTGTAGCAGCACTAACCTTTGTTGAAGCACTAACAGCATTAACTGGTACATTTGGCTCTTCTATAACATCCCCTTTTACCTTGGGTTTTACACTTTTCAAAGCTGCAAATGCTTGAGCCAAAGTAACTTCATCAACAATTAAATTCACATCTTTGGCAGCAACTTCTTGTTCTGCAAACACCTCATCACCAGTCACAGTACCTACATCGTACATTTCTTTGACAGCATCATCTTGAACATTAACCAGGGTAATGTCTTCATCTACATCAATAGCATTAATCCTCCCTTGTTTGGATGCATCCTCATCCAAACTTTCTTCATCTCTAGAGGATTCTACCTTAGCACTCAAACCAACTTTGTATAGTCTCTTCAGCTTATGAGTTCTTGAACTTCTTTTCTTTTTAAGCTTCTTAACTCTCCTTTTTAAACTAGCAATCTCATTAGCTTGAGTGGTCTTTGTCTTCTACAAATCAAGAACCTTCTTTTGTAAAGTGGTACACATTCCATCAATTCATTGAGTTTAAGTCTATCCTTATCACTTTGAAGTGTGTTACCTCTTCCGAGTAGTGAATCATTGGAAAGTTTAGATACATTCTCAAACCTAGTTTGAGCAATAGTATCCCCTATGGTTTCTTGGCACATGGGACCACCACCTGAAGTAGTTCCTAGGGGACTAGATTCATTAGGTGTTGCCATGGATTGGGTCTTAGTTATGTTACCACTGTCCTGCTCTGCTTCTAAGCTAGAAGCAGTAGTGGCAGTCCTCACCCTATCACCCAACTCCTTATGGACAGCCTCATCTGCAATGTTGTCACTAGGATCACTAGGCTGAGGTACCTGAGTGTTCTTTCTTTTTGGTTTCCTAGGTTTTTGTCACACCCCCATAAAATCACAACGCAGCGGAATACCACTTTGGGGTGCTACCTCATAGTATAAAGTACAAGTTATAGAAAACGACCTCAAAATAGACGTTAATAAAATGCCACATTCGATTAAAATTTCAGAGTAAAATCAGGTCCCAATAATTTATGATTTAACAAGATTGCAAGATTTTTCCATTATGGGGAAAATAATGCATTACAGAAAGTAAGCTTCTGTGAAATTTTCTCATACCTCATTAATGTAAGTTGTTCAAAGATGGTAGCATTGGGTAGACAATCAACACCTTCAGCATCTTCTAGTTGAAGATCTCTTCTTACAATCGACTCAGTAATGATGATCTTCTTTGCATCCGTTAGGGCTTGTAACTGTACTTCCCCAATTTACTTTTTTTTTTTTTTTTTTTGACAGTTTTCGCCTTGACAATAGCCCAAAATTGTTCAATGCACGAAGTATATATTGTAGGATTGATCGTTAGTACATACTTTATAGTGTGTGCATTAATAAAATCCACAATCTTCTCAAACGCTTCACTTTCAGCGGGTTTAGACAAAAACACGACCATGTTATGAGTATTAGCAAACTTTAGGGTCATCATTGTGTTGGGTTTTGATGATGAATGATGAAATCGAGTTAGGGTTTGTGAATAGAGAGTAAACAAAAGTATAAAATCGATCAAATGAGTGATTGAAACCCTTAATTGAAGTATTTATGAAAATACCCTCAACAGCATTAACCATCACCAGCAGTAGTAAGTTTATGCCTAACAACATTAACTTCCACCAGCAGTAGTAAGTAACCCAGCATTAGTAACTCAGCAGTAAGTTATGCCTAGCAGCATTAACTTACAACCAGCAATAGTAAGTTATGACTAGTAGCATTAACTTTGAGTCACCAACATTAACTCTAATTCCATTCCAAACAGCATATCTATTAAAAATAAATGTCCTCTCTTTCTATTTTTAACTTACTTTTTCTCTCAATTCTTTTTCTTACTTGTACACTCTGTCTGTTTTTATATCACACAACTCTCTTTCTATTTTTATGCTTACTTTTTCTCTCAATTCCTTTTCTTACTAAAACACTCTGTCTGTTTTTATTCCACACATCTCTCTTTCTGTTTTTATTCTCACTAACTCTCTCAATTCTTTTACTCACCAAAACTCTCTGTCTATTTTCTCTAATAACCAGCTTTTCCATTATCAATCTAACACTTTTCTTTGCTTTTTCTGCTAAATGTTAGTCCAAAAACCAAGAAAACACAAGCCATAGCTATTTTCACTATTATCACAGTATTAATTATACCTAACAATATTAAGTATAACTAACAGTATTAACTCAGCAGTATTAAGTATAACCAGCAGCACTAATTATACTTAGCAGCAGAAACTTTTAATGACATGAATAACAGTACTAATTCATACAAAACTCTACAAAAACATAAAGAGATAAAAGATTTTAAGGATTTAGCATTCCAATACTAGCAATCAAATATTAAAACCTACTTACATCAAAAGCTTTTGTAAGTAAATCTGCAACATTCTTGTCAGTATGGATTTTGACCATTTGAATCAACTTCTTTTCATTGCAATCCCTAATAAAATGATGTCTAATCTCTATATGCTTTGTTTTTTTAATGAAAAACAGGATTTTTAATTATGCAAATAGTACTGTTATTGTCAATAAAGATCTTGGTATGCATAAAATTATACCCATAATCAAGTAGTTGATTCTGAATCCAAAGCACTTGTCCACAACAACTTGAAGCAGCCACATATTCAGCTTCTATTGTGGAATTTGCAACCACTGTCTGTTTCTTGCACTGCCATGATATTAATCTACTTCTAAGGAATTGACAACCTCCTATTGTAGACTTCCTATCCAAGCTTGCTCCAGCATAATCACTATCAGTGTATGCTACCAAATCAAAAGGAGAATCTTTTGGATACCAAAGGCCTAATTTTGGTTGACCTTTTAAGTACCTAAAAATCCTTTTCACAGCATGAAGATGTGAAACTTTTGGATTCACCAAACTGTCACCCAACTCCTTATGGATAGCCTCATTTGCAACATTCTCCATAGGACCACTAGGCTGAGGTACCTGAGTATCCTTTCTTTTAGGTTTCCTAGGTTTTTGTGTCTTTTGAGGTTGAGGAGTTGGTTGAATAAAAGAGGATGTGTGATGGGGATCAGTTGGATTTGCTGAACCTTTACCCATTTATGATTGGTTTTATACCACCATTGTTTGAAATAAAGGTGTTACTCTACTAGAAAAACCTCTGCCTACCCTTTTCATATTTGTTGGTATTTATTGATTTGATGATACAAAAACAATGATACAAAAGAACAAAAGAATGAAACAACAAGGATCTAAATCGACAATATGGAATTCTACCAAAGTTGGAGGATTCTAAAATATTTGCTTATAAGATAAAGATCAAAGATTAGGAAAGATTTAGTTTCCTAATACAATTAAGATTCCTTTGTAAGTCTTATAGACTATATATATAAAGAGATCCCTAGACATTGTTTTAGTGTGTGATTGTGTGCACCAAAACATATGTGTGTATCCTATAGGTGTGATGTAAACGTCTATGTGTGGTTTAGCCCTAAGATCAAAGGTTTTTTTTGATCCTGTTATAGTTAGGTAACCATTCTATACTGATCATATAGAATTAGAGCTTGTATGAATGTAAAACCTTAAGAAAATAACAGTGTTCTTTATTTATATTCTGCTGCGTATCTACATACTTTGTTATTTTCGATCCTATGAGCTTTAAAATGATTTTTAACAATTGGTATCAGAGCCATGTGGCTCTTGATCTATAATCTACAAGGTTTTACAATTGGAAAAAGAAAGAAAATAGTTTCGAGTTTATGTTCTTTTTCGGTAACTAATGAAGTTCAGTGAAGTTAGGGTTTGTTAGCAAACCCTAAATTGGTAAATCTAAAACATTGAAGATGGTGTCAATCATTTCTACAAACTACAAGTTTAAAGAAGGGTTTCGTGTTCATCAGAAGTTTGTTGCAAGGTTTTTATTGATTGGTTCATGACAGCAAGGTTTCGACATCAAGATTTCTTGCTATTTCATTCTTCAAACAGCGTCTTCTGTTCATGAACAAATTGATTCCCTTTAGGGTTTCGTTATATTATGTGCTGATTGGTTATCGACCTTGAACTCTCACTGAATGGAGTTTACTGTTCTTAAACAACAAGATAAAACCTATTAGGGTTTTATCTACTATTACTTTTGTTGGGGTTTCAATGACAAGGTATAGAAGTATTCAAGGTTTATTTTTTTTTCAAGAAGGTGATATCGTGTTTTCTGTTTAACGATCTGCAAGAGAGTTGCTGTTTTAGGACATGATTGAAGGAACAAAGAAGCAGCAGGTATCGCTGTATTGATTAATGGACATTTAAAGTTCTACTAGGGTTTTGCTGAAGCAGATTAGGGTTTTCATATTTAATGTTACTGTGTTATGTTATGGAAAGAGTTGCGTGAAGAATGGTATGATATTGATGGATTTCACAAGATCAAATTGGAATGGAAATTAGTACTGTCAAAGGTAATTATTACTACTAGCCTTATCAGTTAATGCTGCTAGGGTTTGAGCACAAGTTAATACTGCTGCCGTTGAACTTAATACTGCCAGAAGTTGTTTATACTGCCAATTTGTGCTGCTTGGATTCATGATGAATGTGAGATGATCAGTATTAGTGCTGCTTAGGTTACACTTAGTGCTGCTCATTATATATTAAAGCTGCTAGTTAACTCGTTAATGCTGCTCGTACTTGTTAATGCTGTCAATGTTATGTTAGTGCTGCTAAGGAAACTAATTTCTGCTGCCAAAGATGATAAAAGAGAAGTTTGTGCTGTCAATGAAAACTTACTGCTGCCAAGACGATACAAAGGAAACTTAGTGCTGTCAGTTTATGATTAATGCTGCTACAAGGAAAGTTAATACTGTCAGGTCTAAATATGTTACTACTGCCACATTTTGATATTGTGTTTTCATCAGTGGAAGTCGGTTATAGTGTTGGCTGGTATTATTTCAAAGTCAAGATCGTGTTTGGCTATGGATGTGTACTCCTTGTATGGATATTTGTTAAGTATAACAGCTTTGAATCTCAAAAGAAATAAGTTTGATTTGGTTCTGATCGTTCTCAGATATAGGTGGAAAAGATGGACCGTTAGCTTTGTTCGATATTGGATAACACATAGTTTGGATCTCGGATTGGAAAAGAAGATCCCAGATAGAAAAAGGATATTATTTTTAGAGTTAATTGCAAAAGGTGGTTACAGAGTGATGGATCCCACTCTAGATAGATCTTTACTGCCTGTTAAGGATGGTGATTAACCTATGTAATCACAAGCTAATCACAAGAGAGACTCTTGCTTAAGAAGGCTAATGTCTATGCGGAATATAGACACAACTAATAAGAAGAACAGGACTAATAAAACTAAAAGATCCTTCTATGGATTTCTATTAATTATCAAGGAGAAATGTGTTTTTTGGATCTGCCTATTTCCCTAATCCGTAGGTTCTCTTTATAGTAGAGAAACCCTAATCAGCATTTACTAAAAATGCGTGAGATTGATATGCATGAATATCTTCCTTATTTAGCTCATGCATATCCTCATCTCTAACTAACTAAAATCTTATCCTGGAATAACTATTTGACTTTACCAGGACTAAGTATTCTACCAGTAGGAACTAGATTTAGCCTACCAGGACTAACTATGATAATAACATTACCAGCAGGAACTACATACCTGCCAGTAGGAACTACTAATCTACCAGTAGGAACTACATACCTACTAGCAGAAACTAAGTATTACAAATATTCCTAACACAAATACTAAATGTTTTATTATTTTAAATAAGGGGAGAAAATGTGATATAGAAGAATATGATCTTTAAAGACTCTAAGTGAAACTCTTTCCTTTATGTGCAAAA
>BQNB010034905.1:0-38148 GCA_026074375.1 Tanacetum coccineum
CAAAAGTCAAAAAGTCAAGTCGGACCCGAAAAGTCAAAGGGTAAATTAGTCATTTAAAATTTCAAAAATTGCCGGTTGTTACAAATAGAATTGTAATGAACTGTTATGCTAGCAAATTGAATAGTGAAAAAGAGATTGTCGATAACAAATTGTGTCATATTCCTACTGTTCTCATAGAAAATGGACATGAATTTGTCATTTTTGTTGAGGAGATTGTAAAGGAAGGTAGTAAGAAGTGGGAATTAGCTGTTTGTGGTTATTTTTTAGGCTACACGATGTCAACTTAGGAGCTAATACAGGAGCAGAATTATCACTTGTTTAGGATGTGGGGTAAATTTGGGCTGAAACAAATCCTAAACAAAGGTAATTGTGTTTTTGTGTTCAAGTTTAAGAATGCACAAGGGCTACAAAATGTCATTGAAAGTGGACTCATGGATTGTTAACCATAAGCCCATGATAGTTCACATGTGGGACCTAGTATTAACTTGGAAAGAGAGCAGAGCCGGTGACTATCCCTTTTTGGATCAAGTTGGTCAACGTTCCATTAGAAGAATGGAGTAACAAAGGATTAAGTGCTTTAGCTAGTAGGATAGGCTCACCATTGGTAATGGATGCCATGACAACTAGGATGTGTAATCAAGGAGTAGGAAGAATTGGTTATTCAAGAATACTAGTGGAAGTTAATGCAAACAAAGAACTAGTTGACTCCATTGATGTATTGTATAAGACAAATGATGGTAAGCAATCTATGAAAAGTGTTAGATTTGAGAATGATTGGAAACCCCCATTATGCAAACACTGTCATGTATTTGGCCATTCTGATATGAAATGAACAAAAAGGAAAGGGTGGGTGATGATACTAATAAGAAGAATATGATGAAGCAGATTAAGGATGACTTTATCCAGGTGAATGTAAAGAAGAAGATAAGTAATGATCATAATAACATAGCTCAAAATGGGAAACAAGGATATTAGGATGGAAGGGCAGAGATACCCTATAAATATGTGTAACAGCCTAAGCAAAAGGATAAAGTGATGAATAAGTCTCATGATGGAACCAATGGTGATTGTAATATGCAAAAAGAAAAAGCACTGTGAAACGCCCCTTTTTCGACTCTTGATTTTTACCAAAAAGTAAACTTTTTGTTCAAAAGTTTGACCTTGTGTCCCTTTTATAATATAACCAAAATACATAACCATTCACTTCTTTAAAGTATTACTAGTTTAAACTTGACTCAATTATCTTTGAAACGTCGGGTGGCACGCCTTCTAACTCATAACGGTTTGGTTTTTATGACTAAAACAAAATTGACCTGAAACTGCAGATATAGATACGCCATATCCATAGAATGGATATGCTGTATCCACTTTAAACCTTCAATACGCCGTATCCATACCTTGGATACGCCGTATTGAACCAACAGACCTGGAACCTGCAGAAACATGTGCAGAATTACCCCTTTTGACCCAAAACCTTACTTTAAGAACTCGATATTCCACAAAACATTCCAGAAACCATAAATACATTATAATACATCATTATCATAACGTTTAGGGTCTCAGCGACCCTCGACAACATTCTTTACCATTCGATGGGTGTTTTGCCAAACACCCCTTTTTACCCATTTCACATTCTTCCTTTGTCCCAATTGCATACCTTTTTACCCAAAACCGATAGAAAAGACCTTGACACTTAACAATAATGTTTAGAAACCATTTCACATTACTTTGGGGGTTTAACATTTTTTCGAGCTCGGTATCTAGTATCTAGGCCTTTATCCGGGGTCTTACTTCTTCACATTGCACCTACAAAATGTTAAACAACTAAACCATAAGCACGAGGCTTAGTAAGTAAACGACAATAACATGTTGTTATACATCATTCATCTCATAAGCATCATTCTTATTCGTTATTAGTCCATAAGACCACATGTCATCATTATTAGCACATTACACTTAAAACACATTACATCAAATCATACAAAATCATTACATACCTTAAATGGGTCAATCTAGGCTTAACCACAACCTTGGCTAGTTTGCTAAACTAGCCTCTAATCTACTTATTAGCCTAAGCTTCTAAACAAGACTTCCTAAACCTTCATTACATCAACCACATAATACATAAAATGATAGAATCATGTAATAGAACATTATAACCGGTTTACTTACCTTGAATCCAAATCAATAAACATAAGCAGTATCACCATCATCTTCAAAATCTATTTTCACATAAAAGCAATATCAATAACAAGGGTTTACATAACCCGTAACTTACTTAATTCCCATCCTTAATCATCATATGATCATATCTTGATCATATGATGAAGACTTCCAATTACTTTACATTAATCATCAATTAACCTTAACCTATAATCATAAACACCTTAATTCTTGCTTTAGAAACATAATTACCCAAAACCCCCAATTTGAGTACTTAAACCCTAACTTCTTAATTAACTATTAAATACTAAATGAGATACTTACTTGATAGGGACATTAGCTAGGACTTAACCCTTCTTATAGAAGTATAATCTTTATCAAATTAATCATAAAACCTCAAGCTTATGGTTTCCCTCCTCTTTTCTTATCTTGGGTCGACACAGACAACACCAACACACATTCCTAGAACATTTTAGAAAATGTAGGAAGTGTCCCTCAAGTCCTATTTTCTCTTATTTTGGACAACTTAACAAATACGCCATATCCATTCCCATGGATACGCGGTATTCATGCTAGACTACCAATACTCCGTATTCATACTTCTAAATATGCCAGATCCACTTCTTATATCAATGCATCATATTCATCTTTACCAATAAGCCATATTGGTTTTGGCAGACATATACTTAAGTCCCTTTGGTACATTTAGACTATTAAAGTCATAGTCAAACTCACCCAATGGCCTTTTCGTAATTAAATACTTAAAACCCAGTTTTAGGGTGTTACAATTCTATCCCCCTTATTTAGATTTCGTCCCCGAAATATCTTCGTCTATTAATCAAAACTTGGTCGCATTGACCTGACATTACATCTTAACATTCTCAAATATATACTTGACTAGTTGCATCAACCTACATGGTTTTGCAATTGTAGCCATTCCATTATACCTCTAATTATCCTTAACCCGTTCTACTTTACTCTTATTCTCATCATACTTACACTTTCTTTGATGAAAAACGTCATTTAAGTGACACTTACCATTTTTGATTCCACCATTTTAGTAACTTTGTTTATATCATTACATTCCGTTTCATTTCCTTTTTTAAGTTTTCATTATGAACTACATGTCATACGCAATATTACATTACCTTGACTTGACGAAAGTCAACATTATCATATACTTTCTTACTTACCGCAACCATCTTAACATTTCTTTTTATCACTTTCATTATAAAACTTTGCTTCCTTTACTTCTTTTAGTAAATTTTCCATCAAGAACTATAAATCGTTTTGAAAATTCAATACCTTTGACTTCATAATTTCAAACTTTAACTAATACTTTTACATTTCACTTAAGGGTGCTAATACAACTTAGCAACCACCATAGCCATTATTTATATTGAAACCATGCCATAAGGCATATTTTATATCTTCAATTCAACTTTCATCCTTAGTCCTATACTCTTAACGTTTTAGACTTAGCTTTCTCTCTAAAGTCTTTACTAAAGGTCGCACTCAAATTCTTATTTCACCTATCTTAATTCCTATGACGTCTAACTAATTTAGGCCTTCCCCTTCTACTTCTTTAATTCTTCTCATGTTATGCCGAGAACATATAAGCCCACTCATCTATACCACTTTATTTACATTGAGAAGCGTCCCAATCAATGCAAATAAGTAAGTATAAACTTATGGTTCGGTGATTCATAATTTCTTTATTTAAATGAAGAGGCGTCCTAATTTATTTAAATAATGAGATTATAAACCATCCTACTTATACACTTCTGACATAACACTCGAACTTACTTAAATCTTCATTACTTTCCATTCATATCATATTGCTATCTCATTTACTTTTAATATCATCTTTTATAATCTTAGATTCAATCTCCTTAACTTTTCCCGAATGAAACTTGGCTTTCTCCCTGTAGGAATTCACCTATTACCGATACCCTTGTGGTATCATTAACATTCTTAGGCTATCCCGAAGGATACCATTACATTAGGCTATCCCGAAGGATACCATCACATTAGGCTATCCCGAAGGATACCATTACATTAGGACATCCCGAAGGATACCATTACATTAGGCTATCCCGAAGGATACCATCACATTTATCATTGGATCCAAGCTAAATTTAAATTTATCATTCTTTACCCCTTTTCATTGATTACGTACTTTTCTAATCATATACTTTTTCATTTCCATTCTTATTGCCTTACGTAATTCTAGCTCACACTTTATCATCTTACTTTATATTCCACAAGATCCAAATCATGTAGTACATATACATGTACATTTTCACCTTTCTTTTATCATTCTCTCATATTACATATGCATATGCATCTCTTGTTTTCTTGTCAACTCTACGTTGATCTCATGGTTAACTTTTATACCAATCTATCCTTTACTTCATTAAACTCTTTCATGTATATAAACTTCATTCTTCATCATTCATTCATTTGATATCTTAAGGTAATATGCTCATTTATCCACTTTTACTTCTCATACATATCAGTGACATTTTTAACATGATAATTCTTTCATTCTTTATCATTTATTTAATGCATTTAGCTTCATTCTTTATCATTCTATTTTAATACATTTATACAGCATAAGCTTTTCTAGCGTAACTCTTTTTTAAACATCTTTCATTACCTATCTCGTAACTTACACTCAGTTCCATACTATTGCGGGCTGTCCTTAATCATGTCCATTTACATTATACAACTTCTACTCATTCTTCAACTTTTATATTAGTTAAATTCATATAGCATACGTCACAAGTCTAATACACTTCATTAAGCGAACTTTTTCACATTATCTCAAAACTCTTCACATGATCTAGAACATTTCTTACACTTTCTTTAGTCATTACCTTTGTTAGATTGATATTATGTGCATTTATTTAGCTCACGTATTTCTTTAATTCATACTAATCATAATACCACATACCATACATCCTTACACATACAATACACACATAGACTTCACATTACATAAGTTTATTGCTTTCTCGCTTAACACTTTTTTGATAGCGAGTGATACGTACCTTAGCACTTTCCTTATGTTCCTTCTATTATATGGCAATTTATCATTTTTAACAGTCTCATTAATCAATTCCATGTCATACACGTCTTCGTTATAGCCCCGAAGCCACGTAACTACCTTATAACTAAAGCATTCGCATTCTTCGTTACTTAAACTTATGGCAACGCATCTATGAGTGGTCTAAGTTTAGGCATCCTATAGTGGAATTCTAATTTTTATAGACCGTCAGCCTCTATCCTAAGTTGAACGCCCTTTCCAGACTCACATTTTTGACATACATAAAAACACGTTTTCTCAACCACGACTTAACTTGTGTCATCTTTTATAAAGACTTACCAAATTATGATTACTTTACACACTTCTTAAAGTTAAAAAATTACCAATTTAAAATAGACTCAATTATCTTCGAAACGGCGGGTGGCACGCCTTCTAACTCTTTACGGTTTAGTTTTTACGACTAAAACAAAAATGATCAAAAATTGGAACATGGATATGCCATATCCATGAAATGGATACGCCGTATTGAACCAACACACCCAGAACCTGCAAAAACATGTGTAGAAATACCCTTTTTGACCCAAAACACAACTACATTAACCCGAAACTTCACAAAAACTTCCAAAACCCATTACATATCATAATACATCATTTCCATATACATTTGTGGACTAAATGACCCATAAACATGTACATTACGGGGTTTACCAAACACTCGTTTTGACCCATTCGCATACACTAAACAACCAACTAATTCAAATGACTCTTAACCATTTCAATCATCCACCTTTACACGACACTTTGACACATACCACATTCATTAACAAATCGTTAGACACATAGGGTTCAACCTTGATATGAGCTCGATAACTAGTACTAAGCTCCTACAAACATCTTCATTTATACCTAATCCTTGCTTCCAATCATAACCATTTTATCAAACGCTTTACCTTCTTCGCAAGTACCTACAAAACATTAATCAACTAAACCGTAAGCATTACGTTTAGTAAGTAAACGGCAACAACATGTTATTATACATCATTCGTCTCATAAGCATCATTCTTATTCGTTATTAGTCCATAAGACCACATTTCATCATTATTAGCACATTACACTTAAAACACATTACCTCAAACTATACAAAATCATTACATACCTTAAATGGGTCAATTTAGGCTTAACCACAAACTTGGCTAGTTTGCTAAACTAGCCTCTAATCTACTTCTTAGTCTAAGCTTCTAACCAAGACTTCCTAAACCTTCATTACATCAACCACATAATGCATATAATGATAGAATCATGTAATAACACATTATAACCGGTTTACTTACCTTGAATCCAAATCAATAAAAGCATTATCACCATCATCTTCAAAACCTATTTTCACATAAAAGCAATATCAATAACAAGGGTTTACATAACCCATAACTTACTTAATTCCCATCCTTAATCATCATATGATCATATCTTGATCATATGATGAAGACTTCCAATTACTTTACATTAATCATCAATTAACCTTAACCCATAATTATAAACACCTTAATTCTTGCTTTAGAAACATAATTACCTGATTCGGTGATTTAGCCTTTATAAAATATATATATATCCTAAAATAACAAATAAGTAATAGTATAGAGAGTATCTCGTTTGATATAAAAATTGCTTGATGTTGATCCCGTTTGAATAGATCTTTAATAAGCTTGTTAAAGCTTTAGTTATCTTAGATAAATTGAAAACAACTATGATAGAAACCTCGTTGAATATATAAAGACTATGCAGAATATAACCTTTATATACCAGAAGAACAATAAAACAATGTAACAATAACACAAAAGCTTTCTAATATATTGAATAATTCATAAAACAACTATATGTTTTGCCTAATCGCTATTACTTTTCTCTATGATTGTATATCTCTAACTATGCTATAGGGTTCCTTTTATAGACCAAGGAAAACCCTAATGGGCTTACAAAACGCGTTAAGTAATCATGCATATCTGTTCTTAATATATCTCATGCATATCACATAAGCAGTACTGACTTATTATACTAACAGTACTAATAAACTAACTATTACAAGTGGCAGTACTAACTATAACTAACAGTACTAACTATATAAACTAGAAGTACTAATGACTTAGTTTATATTCTTCAGTCTTCAGTAGCAGTCCAAATATTCAATAGCAGTACTAAGTTGTTTCAGCAGTAGAAGCATCATTAATTCCCAACAATCCTCCTCTAAACTTGTGATTGACCTCCAAATCATCAAGTTTCTTGAATTAAATCTACTATACTCTGAGGATTCTTCCAAACACTTCACTGCTTCTGTACTCGTGTTCTTATAAACCTGAGAAGTTCAAATGCCATTTCACTTTCTTGATCAACCTCTAATCTTCTACTTAACATCCTTGATATCATTTCTTGATTAAGAGGATATTTCTTCTCTACCATCATATGAATGGCAATTCCATTGTCCATCAACAAAATATGAATTCCACATGAATCAAATAGTCTCCAGCTTATCAAATTGTATTCATTTTGATTTCTCCAGACTTCATCTTTTTCATCAGGTTGAAATAAGATCTTCAGATCTCCCCACAGCATCAAGTCATATCCTTCTGGACTTGTTGTTGCATACCTTTCTTCTACTAGTCTGTGTAGATCCATCACATCCTGTCTGTCAAAATCATCAAGCATCTCACTGAAAATCTTGTAATTCTTGAAACTTCCATCTGCTCTGATGATTTGATAATACATAAAGTTTTCATTCAGGACATGAGTCTTCCAATCAACTATTGGATACTTAGTAGCCAAAGATTCAATTTCCATAGCAAATTCTTCTCTTGGAACTATATCCAAATAGGCTTTAAGTTCTTCCTTCTCTGTATCATCTTCCCTCTTTTGTCTTTTAGAACTTTCTTCACTTTGCTTTTCACCTGCTCTTTTCCTGGCAAGTGATTTCTTTCTACTTCCTCCTGCTGGCTTGCTACTGTCATCACTTTTCTTTTCCTTTTCTTCTTCAATAGGTTGTTCATCACCTTTCAACTCTGAATCCATAGGCACAAAAGAATGAATTTGATCCCATACTTTTTCAAATATAGGTCTAATATCTTCATAGCTCATTCCCTTGAAATAACTCAGCTTGTATCCTCCCTGATTCTTCAAATACATGCACATGTTCTTCCTTACTTCAGCTTTAGAGAAAGACCTATTCTGAATTGCATGATATCTTAGAACAGTAGGATCATTCCAATCAATATCATGAGCTTGAGCTACAACTTCTTTTCTTTCATCCAACTGCTTTTGTAAATTCAAGGTTGTTTCAAAGTCAATCCTTTCTTGTTCTTGTTCTGCTTTGAACTTTGCTTCCTGTTCAGCATTGAATCTAGCTTGTTCTTCCTCAAACATTTTCTTAGCTAATTCCTCATCAACATTGATTTGTACTTGAACCTTCTTTTTGATTTTCTTTGGTGGCTCAGACTCTTGCATGACTGCTTTACCTTTATCCTTTGCCTTTACACCAGCAGTACTAACCAATTCACTGGCAGTACTAACATCAGCAGTACTAACTAATCTACTTCTTCTAGTGTAAGTTTGAACAAATTCATCACTTTTTCCTTGTTCAGCTGCATCTGCAAGGACCTTGGCAGCACTAAAAACACCTAACTGTTCTTCAAGTTGACCACTAACCTGAGTATCATCCGACCTCCCCTGATCTGTAGCATGTGGAGGAACCAAAGAAATACCAGCATCCATGATCAAACTCCTCCCCTATTTGGAAGGATCCTCCTCAGCTTCTTCATCATCAGAGAGAATCACTCTTGCCCTTCTTCTAGATGAACGTGCCTTCACAGTCTACTCTAATTTCTTTACCCTTTTGATCAGCTTTGTGATAGCAGTACTATATGTCTGTTTGGTTTGCTTCAATTCAGACTCCAAACCTTGAACTTTCTTAGATAAAGAGGTACACAGAACCATCAAATCATGAAGTGATGAACTACCCTCATCATGTCCAAGTGAGTGAACACTTTGGAGAGGTGATTCATTGGGCATTGGAGCAGCCTCCTCTGCAATTGTTGTGTGTTGGGGTGATAAGGATGGTGAAGATGTTATTCTGGAAGGAGATGACTCAGGTGTAGGTTGGATAGATGGTTCTTCATCCTGATGCTGAACTAACATTGTGTCAAACAATGGAGTAATCACCCCAGAATATCCCTTGGAGACTCTTTTCATGTTGCTGAACAGTTTTTGAGTAAGAGCATGAGCAGTATAAGTTTGGTGTGGGAGTTTAGCAGTCTCCTTTGCATGTTTAAACAAATTTAGATGAATCTAGGATACATTAAAAACTTGTGTGGGTTATCCAAATTCTTTACCATGGCATCAAAAATGAATTTGGAAAAGTTGAAGGTTCTATTTGTTGCCAGGCATATGATAGCAGTAGCTATATTGCTACTAAACTGCTCCCAAGCAGTCTTCTTAGAACTCAAACAGTGGAGAATGGTATGTATGAAGAATTTCCACTAAGGTGAAAATGTCCCTTTTGAAAAGTTAGACTATCAGAAGTAGTTACATACCCCATACGAGCCAAGTGTGCAAAAATTTCTTCAGTAGGGAGAGTACTAAGACCTTCAGAATCTTCAAGCTTGAGATGTCTTCTAATGGAGGCCTCAGTAATCACTACCTTGACCTTTCTATCTATGGTAGCAGTAATAGCCATAACTCCATCCTCAATTGTGCTTAAAGCAGCAGTTTGCCAAAATTGTTCTATAAGAGAAGCATAAATGGTTGGGCTTTCAGTGAGGGCATATTTGATGTGACTTGCAGAGAGAAAATCAATGATTTGGTGAAACCCCTCACTTCCTTCTGACTTCTCTAGGTAGGCAACCATATTGTGCTTGTCGCAAAACTCTAAACTCGCCATTTGATGAAGAGAAATGTAATTAAGGTTCTGGGATATGATCGTGGATGGTAGTATGAGTGTTTGGTAGAAGTAATTGAGATATGAGAGAGTTTATAAGGTTTTTTAATTGGACCAACTGAAAAAGATTTGTACTTATCTTGAAGAAATCTTATGTTTTTATAGAAAGATCATGAATTCTCCAATTAGTCAAACCCTATAAGCTATAAGCAAGGCAGTTGGCGGAAATATCTCAACGGCTATGTAAAATCAAGGAAATTCTGTTATGCCTCAAACAGTACTAACGGTCACCCAGCAGTACTAATATATGCCTGACAGTACTAACTTAACACTGGCAGTATTAAGTTTTATGCCTAGCAGTATAAACCCCAATGCTGGTCCAATCAATCATTTCCATCATAAGATTAGAATCTCACAAGCTCTCTTTCTGGTTAACAGCTCCCTTTTGCTCTCAATTCTTTTTCAGCACCAATTCAGACAGTTGTGTACAAGATTCCATCAATTCCATTTGTGTCATACTGTCCTCCCTACTTCCAAGTGTGTTACCTTTTAAGAGAGGTGGGTCATAGGACTATTTAGATGTAGTCTCAAACCGAGTTTGAGCATCTACACCCCCCAATATGGTTTCTTGGCACCTGGGACCACTACCTGAACCAATTCCCTAAGGACTTGACTCATTAAGTGTTGCCATGGATTGGGTCTTAATTTATGTTACCACTGTCCTGCTCTGCTTGTAAGCTAGAAGCAGTAGTGGCAGCCCTTTCCATCCTGTCACCCAACTCCTTATGGACAGCCTTATCATCAATCTTGCCTAAGTATAACTAGCAGTACTAATTATACTTGGCAGTATTAACTCTTGCCTTAACAGTTTTAACTTCTGTCTTCAATAATTATACAACAACATGCCTCTATTCATCACAAGCACACTAGAAAAAACTAGATAGACATGTGGGAATTCATGAGGATCCATATTTATGCATAACCCATGAATAGTAGTAAAAAACTATTAACCAAACCAACATAGTACTGTTGAACCATTACTTTCCAAATGTAACCACATGTCATTCCACTAACGTAGTTGGAAGTATAGTTTTTGGCAAACTATCAGCCATCAATAGATTTGATGATTCTTTGTTAGACATGGTGAATTAAATACCATTTGTTGTGTGGTGTACAACCAACACTTAAAGGACATTCATGTTATCATTAATTGCCTCCCCTCAAATCCAACCATATTGCTTTGCATAACCTACAAATGTAAGTCTAAAACCAAGAGAATACAATAACAGTACTAACTTAGCAGTATTAAGTATAATTAGCAGTACTAATTATACTTAGCAGTATTAATAAATAGCTAACAGTATTAAGTTTACCAATGCTATACCATCAGTACTCATGTCAAATTCAGTTCAAACCAATCATCCTCCCCTCAACCAATGCTCTAGGGATTAAGCATACCAATGCTTGCAATCAAAAACTGAAATCTTGTCACATCAAAGGCTTTAGTAAGAAGATCTGCAACATTGTAGTCTGTATGTATCTTGACCATTTCAATCAACTTCTTTTCATAGGAATCTCTAATGAAATGATGCCTAATCTCTATATGCTTGGTCTTTGAATGATAGACATGATTTTTCACCACACAAATTGCACTTTCATTATCCACATGAATCTTTGTCTGCATAAAGTTGTATCCATAATCAAGTAATTGATTTTGGAGCCAAAGAACCTGTCCACGGCAGTTGGAGGCAGCAATGTATTCTGCTTCAGTTGTAGAATTAGCCACAATTGTTTGTTTCTTACACTGCCAAGAGATTAGCCTGCAACCTAAGAACTGACAACCTCCTGTTGTTGATTTTCTATCAAGACTAGCACCAGCATAGTCACTATCAGAATAAGCTATCAAATCCAAAGGTGAATCCTTAGGATACCAAAGGCCCAAAGTTGGTTGACCCTTAAGATATCTAAAGATTCTCTTCACTGCATGCATATGAGAAGCTTTTGGTTGAACTTGAAATCTTGAGCATGCACATACAGCAAACATAATGTCCGGCCTAGAAGATGTTAAGTACATCAATGATCCAATCATGGACCTATACAAGTGAACATCAACATCTGTTCCATCTGCATCTTTTGATAAAGGCTTGTGTGTCTCCATTAGAGTACTTGCTGTCTTCACACTAGTAAAACCAAACTTCTTTAAGATGTCATAAACATATTTGTCCTGACTGAGAAATATGCCATCTTTTCTTTGCTCAACTTGCAGCCCTAGAAAGAAAGTGAGTTCCCCTATGGAGCTCATCTGAAATCTTTTATGCATAAGCTGCTCAAACTCAGTACTTAAAGACTTCTTTGTAGAACCAAAAATGATGTCATCTACATACACTTGAACAAGTAGAATGTCATTCTTGATCTCCTTGATAAATAAAGTCTTATCAATTGTCCCTCTTCTGAATCCATTTTCCAGTAAGTAGTTAGATAAAGTCTCATACCAAGCTCTAGGAGCTTGATGAAGACCATATAATGCTTTCTCCACCTTGTATACTCTATTTGGAAATTCAGGATCCACAAAGCCTGGAGGTTGGCTAACATAGACCTCCTCTTCTATAGTGCCATATAAGAATGCACTCTTTACATCCATCTGGTACACAGTGAAATCCATAAATGATGCAAAGGCCAAAAATAACCTGATTGCCTCAATCCTGGCAACAGGAGCAAAAACCTCATCATAATCTATGCCTTCTTCTTGTCTATGACCCTGTGCTACCAGCCTGGCTTTATTTCTGACAACAATCCCTCTCTGATCTTTCTTGTTCCTGAAGACCCACTTAGTACCAATGGCCTTCTTACCATAAGGTAAATCCACCAGTGTCCAAACATTCAGTAGCTTGAACTGGAGAAGCTCTTCCTGCATAGCTTCTACCCAGCTTTCATCATCCAAAGCCTGAGTTACCTTCTTTGGTTCCATCTGAGAGAGAAAACAAGCAAATAAACAATTTTGGAAATCCTTGTGGTTTGTTCTTCTCTGCTTGTTTATGAAAGTTATCAATCCTGCTTCACTTAGCTTGGTCATTCCTCTTGTCTGTACAGCAGAGTGTATCTCTCCAATAATTTGTTCTTTAGGATGATCCTTGTATACTCTAGTGGAGGGAATAGGACTGACTGATATTACTGTCTCCAAATTATTGTAGTCAGCCTCTGCACCCTCATTTCTGTCATCATAAGCATCATCAAAAATACCAATATCTTCTAAGTTTATCATCTTAACAGGACTTGGTGTTGAAAAGACCAATTCATCATAATCACTAGCAGTATTAACAGTTGGACTAGCAGTATTAATACTGTCAGTACTGTTAATGTTTTCAACATCATCTCCAAGCTTCACTTGGTGATCCAAACTTCTTAGATCATTAGATTGACCTCCTTTATCACATGATGGCTGTTCAGTTGCCTGTTTTCCAGCATCATCTTTAGGTGAGGACACATCTTCCTCAGTACTTGAAGGAGCATATGAACTTGTATGCAACAATGGTAATAGAATGTATTCTTGATCAGGCACTCTCTCTTTTTCAGCTTGTCCTGCATCAGAATTAGTCTCTGAACCTGCATAACCATTAGTTCTGTTTCCTGCACTGACTGGTTGATAATTCATAGTATTTGTTAGAGAATCAATATCA
Source organism: Tanacetum coccineum (assembly GCA_026074375.1). NCBI lineage: Eukaryota > Viridiplantae > Streptophyta > Magnoliopsida > Asterales > Asteraceae > Tanacetum > Tanacetum coccineum. Next base: position 13,811 of record BQNB010034905.1, read on the forward strand.
AACAACCATTCTAGTCCACCACCTGCAACATTTGGTTTATTTTCAAGAAAGTTTACATGCAGGTTTTCCTCTACCTTCCTAGTTCTACTATTAAATACTCTAAAAGCCTTGCTATTTATAGAGTATCCAACTAAGAATCCCTCATCAGCCTTTCTATCAAATTTACCTAGGTGATCAAAGGTGTTAAGAATCCAAAAGGTCTCATAAAACTTATAATAGGTGTTCTACCAATTAAGAGTTCATAAGGTGTCTTATTATGAGGTTTAGTCACTAAAACCCTGTTCTGTACATAACAAGCAGTATTAACTGCTTCAGCCCAAAATGGTATAGGTAATAGTGAATCTGCCAACATAGTTCTAGCTGCCTCTATGAGTGTCCTATTCTTTCTTTCTGCTACTCTATTTTGTTGTGGAGTCCTAACATTACTGAATTCCCTCTTAATCCCTTTTATTCCACAGAACTGATTCATTTCATAGTTTTTAAATTCAGTCCCATTATCACACCTAATGATTTTAACTTTGTGATTCAATTGGTTTTCTATTCCTGTTATGAAATCTTTAAGAATTCCACTAGTCTCATCCTTTTTAGCTAAGAAGAAAACCCAACTAAATCTGCTATAGTCATCAGTGATCACTAGGCAATACATTTTTCCCATGATACTCTTTATAAAGGTTGGTCCAAATAAGTCCATATGCAAAATTTATAAAGGTTGGCTAATAGTATTCACAAGCTTGGACTTACAAGTGGCTTTGTGTTGCTTTCCTTTCTGACAAGCAACACATGTGTGGTCATTTTCAAAAATCTTTGAAGGCAAACCTCTAACCAGATTTCCCTTCACAAGTTTATTCATAGTTTTAAAGTTCACATGACCAAGCCTACTATGCCACAATTTAGACTCATCATTTGTGGCCTTTGCAAATAAACAAGTTAAACCTTTTGAAGGAACAACATTCTTTAGGTCAAAACTGTACATATTATTCTTCCTAGGAACCTTAAGCATTACTTGATTTTCATCAGGTAGCTTAAAATCAGGAGAAAGAATAAGACATTCAGTTTCAGTGAAAAGAACACTGTTCTTTCTGTCACACATCTGTGAAACACTAAAAAGGTTAAACTTAAGTTCTTCCACAAAGTACACATCTTCAAAGTCTAATTTTCCAGTTCTAATTTTACCTTTACCAGTTATTTTACCTCCTTTAGAACTTCCTGCAAATGCCACAAATCCTCCATCATACTCTTGATAATCTGTGAGATATGACTTGTTTCCTGTCATATGCCTGGAGCATCCACTGTCAAATATTCTTGTATCTTTTAAAGCAACTTGTGGATCACCCTGCATATCAAACATAAGAGAATTAGTTTCTCTTGGGGACCCAAGCCATTACTGACTTGAGTCTGCCTGTTGGATCAACATAGTCAAATCTCTTACAAATGTATGATCCACTATTTTTGGAGACATGATCTTGTTCTTTAATTTTAGGTCTCCAAACCCAGCATGCTGAGGACTTAACAGCATTAATCCCTTGTTCCCCAACAGCACTTGTCACTCTTTTTCCTTTAACAGTATTAATAGAATTTGCCTTAGCAGTTTTAACATTGTTATTCAAATTTCTGTTTTTAAGTGCTGTTTGTTGGTAAAAAGGTCTCCTAGATGGTGAATGTGACTTCTGAAACTCGATCGAACAACTAACGGTATCTTTTGCTTGATCTGATACGCGCACAACGGCGATCATGAGAGAGAGATCTAGCTGACTGAAAAGATAGTGAGGGGCCGGGGGGGCCGGACTTTATAACGTAAGGGCAAGGCGTTGTAGAAGTATTGATGAAAATGGTAAGATTTAGGAAGCGAGGGGACGTGGAGTAGGCTGCTAGAAAGCCTATACATGTAACAAGCTAGTAGCGTGGGATAACTTCTGACTAAATAGTACAGTGCAAACGTATGACTGGCAATGGGGCATGGCATCGAAAGGTACCTTAAATATGTCTAGGCGTTTACTGAGGATTTTACGCGAATGATGACCATTAGAAGTAGTCATCACCGGATGCGCGTATTAATATGCGGTAACACATGCTCAGCGCTCAGACGGCGATATCAACGAATTGCGCGATGCGCTTGAGACGCAGCCGGTATCGATCCACTTTATGGACATGTAACACTTATGAGAGACCGCTTATCTGACTTTCTCGTCTCAGTATCGTATATCCATCTGTCCATGTAAGCATAACGCACTGCGTCACAATGTGGCTCCTTCATCCATAACTTTAACATCACACTGATGGATACATCCCTGAGATCATATCAAAAACAGAAAAGAAACGTATGAGTTTGGGCGTCTTTTCTGATAAGCAGGATCGCCCAACTCAATTAATCTGAGCTTCTTTGGGAGGAGGCGGAGTCCTGAGGATGAGTGACACAGTAGATTCGAGAGTGGCCGTGCCTCCATTACGGACTTAAGAAGAGCGACATGTCTTGTACACCACAGATTTTTTCTATCTTGTGAGCGAGACAGTACATTAAATCGCGCTCGACTGTCGCCAATTCACTAGTGAGTGACGGGCTACGCGAGACAGACTACCATGACATGCTAGAAGTTGTGTCTTAACTTCAGCATACTCCCAGTGGAGCGAGATAGTGCGCCTCATCGGATATACATTACATAGTCACAGAGCATCGGTTATTTTTGCGCTTCTTAAGCTATAGTCAGATATTGGATAGTTATTGCGGATTAGCAGGTTGTAGACATTGTATTTTCGAGAAGTTTCTGTTTTAAGTGTGTTGAGTGGAGCGAGAGGGAGAGGTCGGAGGGCCTAGTATTAGGGGAAGGGACGTCAAGCGAGGATGCTAGATAAAGCTATGAGTGTACAGATAGAGCTTTTTTTGAGGGGCGTGAGCAGTTACATCAGTCATGCAACACAGATATGCAGATGCACGAATAGTTGGGGTTCCATGTTAAGTGATGCGTTAGCACAGCACGCCTAGTCGAGAATCTACAATTATTGAAGCTGCATGATCACTGCTCTGCTAGTCATCTCTAGACAGAGTACGAGAGACTCTCGACCAGGCGAGCGACAGAAATGAGCAGTGAACTCTATGAGCTACAGTCATATACATGCGCGCGAGAATTGAAGAACTGTCACACTTCTAGATACGGAATCTTAACTTCTCCGAGGCGGGTGCGTATTCTTAGTCTGTTTCACTCTGACTTCTCACGATTATGACAGACTCAAATAATCCTCATTGCATTATTCACGATTAACCTGGGTCTTGAAGTCATGACTACTAATGCTCTTTAGGATCATACAACCACGTGCACATATGTCTCATTGCTCATATCATCGACACATGCCAGGGTTTTCGCGGGTACGATGGGGGTACTTTATCGGGAGTGGTTTGTAGTGAAGGTGGGGGGGGGTGTTGGTAATTTGTGGACGAGGTGGTAGTTGGACTTGGGGTACGCCTTACTAAGTAAGTGCAGGGGCGACAGATTTTACATTATTTGGGAGTATGATAGTTATTTGAGTCTTTTCATCAGGCAATGTGATCTATCGGGGGGGTGTGGCGGGGGGGGACTCTCTCTGAATTATTAGTCTAGATTCTTTTGGTGAGATTGGGGTATGTGTTGAGTTGTGGTTCTGTATATGAGTATCTATCTAAGGGAAGTTGTGGATTTATGGTGAGGACACAAGATAGGTGCACGGACGTGGCTTGGAAGTGTGAAATTGATTTAATAAGAAATATTTTTGAGTTTTCATTTTATTCCAGTTTGTACTGTTATTCCTAGGATTTTCACTAACTTTCCTAGGTTGATCGGCTTGCTCAGGTTTATGTTGAACATTAACAGATACCACTACTTCAGACTCATCCTCATCACTATCAGAAAACCATTCTTAAATTATTGGGGCATCAATAGTTTTCTTAATCTCACTAGAGGTATTTTCACAGACATTCTTATTAACTTTAACTCCATAGTCTTCAAACTCAGGCTGTTGAAACTCCTCAAGACCAGAGCTGGAGGGAAGCTTATTGTTCATATACTTAACCATCTACATGCACTCCTATTTGATTATGACAAAAAGGGGAAGAGTGCATGGATTCAGGGGAAGTTCTTCATCTATATTAGCTTCAGGGAAAGCTTGTGCTTATTGGTTTTGTCATTAATCAACTAGGGGAAGATTGTTGGGAATTATAATTTGAGTTGATTATGACAAAACATATTAAAGATGGAGGACCTACAAGACAAAGCTGGAATAACATTAATGCTGATTGAAAATTAGTCAAACAGTATTTAATGCTCAGCTAAAAGATAAAGATCAACATTAATGCTGATTGAAGACTGGTCAAATAGTATTTAATGATGATTGAAGACTGGTCAAATAGTATTTATGATGATTGACGACTGGTTAAATAAGATTGATCTTATCTTGTCTTGTAAACCCTACTCCCTCTATTATATAAAGAGGGTAGGCGTCTAGGTTAGAGGCATCCATACATAGCAGACTTCTCCAATGAGAGTCTAGAAACGCATAGAGCGTGTGTAGTAGTTAGATAGCATAGTCGACTGATTAAAGTCGAATAGTTCATAGTCGACTGATTAAAGTCGAATAGTTTATTAGTTTGAATAAAGAAAACCTTATTAGTAATGTTGATTGTGTTCTTATTTCATATTCCGCTGTGCTTAATCAATCAATGTTATTCATACCCTAGTTGAGTCCAGATTCTTGGATTTTACACTTCTTACCAGTTCTTTGATAATACTTTCTTGCTCTCATACTTAGTAAAGCTAACTTCCACTTCAAATCCATTTCTTCAAGGTCATCTTCATGAATTTGTTCTAGATCTTCATGTACAAGATGTGACCCATTTGGTTGATTGGCCAAAAATGCATAAACTGTGGCATCACTTAAGTTGGCGGTATTATCATTAGTACTAGCAGTACTAACTGGTGTGCTGACAGTACTAACTTGAATATTGGCAGTATCAACTTCATTAGCACTGCCAGGAGATGATACAAAGGCTATATTCTGAGAGCTTGAGCTTGAGGTAACAGTTCTTTTGATTTCTTGTTCAACAATTTTAAAATTGTTGTTGAGATCATCAAAACTCATTGTATCAAGATCTGGTTTATTTCTCCAGACCACAAAATGAGTGTTCCATTCAGAAGGCAGACTTCTCAAGAACTTTAAGTTTAGATCTTCTTGAGAGATGTTTTCACCCAGTATGGCCAACTGGCTAACAATTTTCTGAAGCCTGTTAAAGATAGAGTCAAGTGACTCTGTGCTTGGAGCATTGAAGTTCTCATACATCTGCTTCAAAAGTGTCTTTTGTGTCTTCTTAGTGGCATCATTACCACCAAATCTTACTTGTATGGCTTTAAACAAGGTCTTGGCATCCTTATGTTGACTGAATGTCAATAAATGTTCATTGGGAAGTGCCATCAACAACATGCTTCTTGCTTTTACATCATTCTTCTTCTGGGTCTTCTCTTCAGCAGTAACTGGACCTGGTAATGTTGAAGTAGAGGTACCATCTGGATTTGTTGTTGTTCGAACTACAGGTTTGAAAGAATTTCCATTCTCTATGACATCCCATAGAGCATAATCTTGAACTTGAAAGTATTGCTCTATTCTTAACTTCCACATCTCAAAGTCACCTTGTTTAAGAAGAGGCAACTTTGCAACATCATTGTTTTGTGCAGTTTCTAAATCCATCTCTTTGAATGAATAAAGAGATCTTCTTGTTTGATTCTTCTAGATCAAGGTTTTAGAACACAAGCTCTGATACCACTTGTTGATCCCATTTGAACAGATCTTTGATAAGCTTGTTAAAGCTTTAGTTATCTTAGATAAATCTAAAACAACTATGATAGAAACCTCGTTGAATATATAAAGACTATGCGGAATCTAACCTTTATATACCAGAAGAACAATAAAACAATGTAACAATAACACAAAAGCTTTCTAATATATTGAATAATTCACAAAACAACTATATGTTTTGCCTAATCGCTATTACTTTTCTCTATGATTGTATATCTCTAACTATGTCGTAGGGTTCCTTTTATAGACCAAGGAAAACCCTAATGGGCTTACAAAACGCGTTAAGTGATCATGCATATCTATTCCTAATATATCTCATGCATATCACATAAGCAGTACTAACTTATTATACTAACAGTACTAATAAACTAACTATTACAACTGGCAGTACTAATTTGTACTGGCAGTACTAACTATAACTAACAGTACTAACTATATAAACTAGCAGTACTAATGACTTAGTTTATATTCTTCAGTCTTCAGCAGCAGTCCAAATATTCAATAGCAGTACTAAGTTGTTTCAGCAGTAGAAGCACCATTAATTCCCAACACTTGAGGACAAACAATATTTTTATCTCCCGGATGTCGTATCCCGACGAAGCGTGAATTGAAAACCTTGTTTCGGTTCGTGATCGCGTGCTTGAATATTCAATATTTTGGATTTTGGATTCTAAATCTAATAACGCACAGGGAAAGCACATAAAGGCACGCTAATCTAGAAATTAATGCAACTTAAAAATCTAACGACATTTAAAACAAATAAAAACTAATTAAAAACTAAATTTAACTCACTAATAAACTTAACATGGTCATAATTAAAACTCCTTTAAACTCATAATTACCACAATTTCAAATCTTTCATGTATTAACTCTTTTTAAAATAAAGAATTTTTTGTGTCGGATTTTTTTTCTTACTTATTAATATTTTTTAACTTAATAATACTAAAAATTAATTTATATAATACTATACTAATCCTAAAAATTTGGTAATTTACTAAAATTATAGACAAAATTTCTGAGGTTACAAGAAAAACAAGTGAAAAAGCTAAACCCAATAAGCTGCTAAAAATCGAATAAGCAAAATAAGCTAAAATTAAAAGAGTGTATAAGAATTAAATGGTGCAAAGGAAAAATGAAAAAGACCCAAGGGCGCAATGGTTAAGGTGTGTGTGTTGTGTGAAGGAGGTCACAGGTTCGAGTCCTGTGACTTACCTTTTTGTAAAAACATTTTTTTTTATTTTTCTTTTTGAAAAAGCTAAAGAATAAGCGAAAACTAACACCTTTAATAAAAGGACTTATTATTGAAACTTATTATTAAGCTAGGAAAAAGCACAAAAGAAATGACAGTTTGGCTTTTAAGACTTTGAAGTAATAAGCTAGAACTGTTTGGCATTTAGGACTCAAAGAGCAACAAGAAAAGCAAATAAGCTTGAAACAGCCTTACCCCCAGACCTAATAAGTAGAGATGGCAACGGGGCCGGGTTTGCGGGGAATGGTTGGTACCATCCCCATCCCCGAAGTTCAATATGTATTACCATCCCCGTCCCCATCCTCGTCGGGGGTTAAAATTACGTCCCCATCCCCTATGGGGAACGGGGATCCCCAATAGGGAATCAGGGATTTTTTTTTCCCTCTACAAAATTTACATTTTGACTACATGTCACATGGTGCAAACTGTAAACATATTGAAATCAAACAACATTTATTCACCGGACTAAATCAAAGCATTTTAATGGAAAACATATTAAAGCGTATGACTCATCGTAAGTACGAAACCAAAGTATGACTTCGACTGGAAACAAAAAAATGAAATAAACCAACATGGCAAAGGAAAAGGAACCAATAACATGAGAACATGTGGGTAATGTCTTCATCAGGTTAAAAATCCCGCATGCTTTATTAACACTCGATAAGTCCAAATTATTATATCACCATTCACCAACACGAACTAGAACAAAATTTCTGCATTAACAAAGAAAGCACGAAAATATTAGTTCAAACACGGTTTAAAATATGTCACTTATAAAAGATGAAATGGGTACAGAACATTTTAATAGCATACAAATGAGTGCAAGCTTAACTGTGTATAGTTTAAGCTTTGGAGATAAATTAGTTGTTAACTTTTAAAGTTCATTGGTTGGTACTCAAAGAAGCGTCAAAATACAAACATTGTTACTTTTTGCTATTGTTGACTTCTTGATACTGCTAGTATTGCCAAAACAGACCTGATGTAGCAGTTGGTAGAATAGCAGCTGGTATAATAATAGTGTTGGAAAAAGTATGCAATGGTATTATTTCCTTAACAATAATGATTGTATAGTATTACTTAATTCAGATTTAATATCAAACAAATTATACAGCCTAAATAAGTCAAACATACCTACATTACATGTCACACTGCCCTTTGACTTTTAAAACACGTGACCACACAATACAAAGGACAAACTGCAAGTATTAGACCGAACTCAGTACACGACCAAACTCAGTACATTTTGAGGGTATTTGCAGCAGACATAGAACTACCACAACAAATATTTGCAGCAGACATAGAACTACCACAATAAATATTGCAGATAATGTCTAAAGGGCTTGTGTAGACTCACAAAATGCAGCTCAATTTGTATCCGAATGTTTTTGGATCCAAACCATTGTTCTTTTGTATATAGGAATCATTAAATTCTTTGCTAGTGATAATAAAATGTTTTTCAGTACACAGGGCATATCAGTTGTGTTTAAAAAGGTTGAAACTGACCACTTATTTGATAACTCAATTACATGGTGCTTACTATTAGGAACACTAATATAATAGAACAAAACCGAACTAACAAACAGAGCTACAAAGAACGTCACTCTTATTGTTGAATACTAGATTTTGTGTGTATGCTAAAACTATAAGTAGTGAAAAATTTTAAAAGTAGAGCATGAAATTTCTTATACCATTCAGTTTCAAGATCCAAACGAGGCAGGATTGTGTTTCCTCGATGACTATATTAGCCTAACAAGTTAAAACAATATTACAGTGTAATAAGTTCCATGCTATAAAAGATCAAATTAATCAACAAAAGTGGGTGTATACGTTACCTTCAACATATGTATCATAGTCATCAAAAATGCTTGCATGGTTATCTGATGTAAATGGTTTACCTTGATCTTAAACAAAAAATAAATGTTAGATAATATATAAAACCTAATCAGATACGTAATAAATATGCTTACCATTATTAACGATTTCCCACAACCAACTTTGTGCACACATTAAAGCTTCTATTGTATTGGGATGAAGTCGGCTTCGATGTAGACTAATCAATCTCCCACTAGCACTAAATACAGATTCAGACGCAACAGTAGAAACAGGGATAGCCAATATATCTCTAGCAATGGCTTGTAAAACAGGATACTTAGCCGCTCTTAGCTTCCACCATAACAAAATATCAAAGTCTTGAGATCGCGGTTCAAGTCCTTCATCTAGATAACGCTCAAATTCCATTTTCACAGCAGATTGAGGAACATTATTCTGACTCAAAATATGTTTTTCCCAAGCAGACAAATTCTTGTCAACCTCCATTGAACTTGTAGAACTAGATCATATATTATCTTGAACCCCATATGCGCTTTGGGAAGTCTTTGATTGGTATTCATTAACCAACTCTTTACACAGGTCTTCAATTTCAAGAACTCGAGCTCGCTTTTCCTTGATATATAAGTCAATGTAAATCTTAATCATTTAATCTTGTTCTTGGATCAAATAACAGCAGCAACACCCATTAACTCATAAATATCACCCCAATATTCATTAAACTTTTCAATCATTTACGATGCCATATTTCTAACAACCTTGTTAGGAGATAAAAGCCACTCAGACAATTTCAGCCTAATCTCACTAATTTTAGTGAAGTACAGATTAGCCGTTGGGTACCTTGTTCCAGAAAATATAGCAGTCACCTCATAAAACACTTCAAGCGTATCACATATCACACGAGCATTTTCCCATTCTAATAGACTAGGCAAAGTCTTATACTGAGAATCACGTTGTTTTAAATGAGCAAAGACATCTTTGTACATCAAAGCAGTTTTAAGCATCAAGTAGTAGCATTCCATCTGTTTGGCATCCTATTCTAAATCTCATAGAAAAACTTACATTAAGTTGCCTACAAGTCTCCTCAAACTTCTCAACTCTTTTAGGGGTCGCTGTCCAATAAGAGACACTTTCACGTATATTTTCTATTGCGACCTTAATGACATTTAGCCCAATTTTCACAATCAGATTCAGAATATGTGCACTACACCACATGTGAATATGAGAGCCATCATGTATCAACTTATTTAACTGCAACTTATCTTTAATCTTACCAATCAATGAATCATTTGTTGTGTAGTTATCAACAGTGATGGTGGATAATTTTGTATCCACATTCCATTCTATGAGAGCATCCATTAACACATTTGTCAGAACCTTACTTGTATGGGGGCAAGGTACATAATGAAACCCGAATCAAGGAAGCAATGACTATCAACATAATGACTTGTAAAGAAAAGCTTTAACATTATATAATAGAGTTATAAAATAACACTATATTACCTTAAGATTTTACTTCGTAATATCCAATCATTATTAATGAAATGACCCGTGATAGCCATAAACCCTTTCTTTTGGTTGCTAGACGTCCACATATCAGTTGTAATGGCTACCCTGCTTTGATTATTCTTGATATCTTTAATAACCTGATTTTTTTGTTCTCCATATAGCTTGATAATGTCACTCTTCAATGTGATACGAGAAGGACATTTGAAGAGTGGTTGGATGGTTCTTGTAAAACTCTTAAATCCAGTGTGATCAACAATTGAAAGGGGATACTCATGTAGCATAACCATTTTAGCAAGTGCATTCCTTCCATCCTTCTCATTGTACACATAATTTATCAAATCCGACTGCGAGTTGCCTGCCAAAATCCGTTGACGAATATCTGGCTGTCTCCTAGCTTTACACACTCCCATATGATCTTTTAAGTGTGTGGTGCCATTTTTTGGATCACCTCCAAGTAACTTTTTGCAATAGTTATAGTTTGCCTTTATTTGTCCATTCACTATCATTTGCTCAAAATGTTCCCAAACTGGACTTCTTTGTCTCTTATTTGTCGGCTTTTTAGCCGTAACCGTTTCTTCAACAATATTAGTATTATCTTCAGGTAAGTTTGGGGAAATGTTTGGTGTTTCTGGTACTTGAGTGGAATTGTCTTCTCATAAGAAATAAAACTAAAATAATTCAGCATATAATGACTATGTATTTATGTGTACGAAATATGATACTAACTCATGCATACTCAGTCTATGCAACATAAACAACTACAGATGTGTGCTTTACTAGAACGGAAGAACCTATTATCTATAAACGATTTAACGTGTTACTCAATAGTGTCAAGATTACTCATGTTTACAACAATCTAAAAACAAAACCAAACGACTTATAATAAAAACAGGTCATGGAGAAGAAAAATTGAAGCTTTAGTTTCATTAGCTCCTAACATATTATGTGTTAATACATAATTAATCATATATGCTTGCATCTTCAAACTACCATCACTCTGTAATTATTTTGTTATGAGTGTTAACTGCATATGTTTATCTTATTACCAAGCAAAGAACAACAATACAACATCAACAAACACAGTATCACAATTGACAAGGTTTAAACTTTTAAAAAAAAACCAAACACCCCAACACAAACACTTCACTCACTGCAAATAGGTACCATGAAGAAGACCCAATGCAACATCAGCAAACATCAATACAACATCACAAGGTCTAAGCTTTTTTCTTAAATGATTATATATTGTTTGAATTAAAATTCACAAAGTACTAATCACAATATTATTCAACATTCAAAAAATAACAAATACAATTAGAGTGATAAGTTTGTTCAATGTTTACCTTGATAACCCATGACCATGGTGGAATGATGCAGAAATGGTGTAAACAATGAATGACTGATGTATGAATTGAGACGACTAGGGTATAATATATATGCAGATTAGGGATCATTGTTTAGGGATGAAGATCTTTTTTAGTTTTAGGTGATTGACAATTGAATGATAATTGAATCGGTGACAGTGTTGTTTCCAAATTTTTGAAGGTTAATTTGAAAGAAGATATTAACTACTAAAGTAATTCATATGATTTGTAACCTCTTTATACAGCTATAATTGTATTTTATACGGAAATGCTATTCGGGGTCGGGGTCGGGTACGAGTTTCAGGGACCCAAGGGTATTACCATCCCCGCCTCTATACCCGCTTTTCAATATCAGGGATTCCCCGCCCCCATACCCATACCCGGTTAACTTGGGGATTCCCCGGTCAAACTGGGGTCGGGTATCGGATTCTCCGTCGGATTCGGGGTTTTTCGCCATCTCTACTAATAAGCACTAGTGACTACAAATAAGCAATGAAATAAGCTGAATAATCACCAAAAGACATTGAGACAGCAAACTCAAAAGAAGGTTTAAATGACTTTTACCTAAACTTTAGGCTAAGATTAGGGACACATAAGCACTTAAAAATAAGCTGAAAACTTAAAACAGATGAAGGACAAGATCCAAATAATAAAAATAAGCTAAATCTAAGAAAACTTGTTTAGGAAATAAGCTAGAAAAAGACTATTAAAAATGGCAGACACACTACTTGTTTTTGGCTTTTTAGAAATTAAATGACAACTTTAAGCTTAAATTTTAAGACTCTAAATAACTTTTAACACACTAAATACTTAAAACATATTGAAACAAGGATATAATGAGCTGAGATTAATCAAAATTAAACAAAGATAAGCTAGATTATTAATTCAAAAGATCTGCACATAAGGCCATTTTGCTTAAACCAAAAACCATCCTACTTAACTGTTTTTTATCCAAAGCCCACTCTAAGGTTTTTCCACAGTTTAGATACTCAAAACAGATGCATTAGACACTCATTTGGACAAAACAAACTATAACTTAAGCTAGCTTTAATGGAACTTATCAAATAAGCAGTTTTAGAAACACTTAGACTGACAGATTTAAGCTATTGATAAAACAAACTAAAAACTTGACAAAACCTATTCTAAGCTAATGAAAGCTAGCATTTAGACCTTGATTGAGCTTATAAAAACTGACTTAGGAACTAAAAACAAGATAACCATGATTTTCCTTATTTAAAGCTCTTATCCCAAACACCCCTTTAACTTTTGAAATTACAATAATAAGCTGAACCAGATCATAATGAGCTTCGATTATTGAAAACAGATTAAGCACTAACCATATTAAGGACATATAAGCAATTTCTTTGGAAAAATAAGCACTAGAAAATAAGCTACTCTAATAAGCAGTTTTAACTAAAATAGGGATAGATTTTATAAAACTCTAATCAAACTTATTCTAAGCTATAAACTAAACATATTAAGCTGTATTAAGATAAAATAAGCACAAATAAGCAGAGAATAAGCACAAATAAGCAGAGCAATAAGCTGAATGAGAAAATAAGCTAAAATAGAGAAATAGAACATGTACCTTGATCTCAGCTAAACAGGGATCTAAATTGCTTTTTCAAGCTTAGATCTACAAGCTAGCTTAAAGAATAAGCTCTGAATAAGCCCTATAAGCCCTTCCAAGTCTGGCTTATCTTCCAAATGGCTTATTCAGTTATTTTGAGGTGATTTAATTAACAAGGCTTATTCAGTTAAGCTTAAAGGAAGCTAAACTGAATAAGTACTAGCTTAAAAGGCAATGTAGCTTATTGAGCTTATTTAGTCACAATTAAACACATCTTAAACGAATTTTCATAAAAGTAGAACATAAATTCAAAACACAATTTAAATGAAACTGGAATTTTATTAATATCAAAAGAGATTACACGTTTAAAAGAAATTACAATGATAAAACTAAAATAAGCAGTAAAATAAGCTATAAACTACACTAAAGCTAGATATTTTCTCTGTGTGAAATTGAGCTCTATTTATAGCAAGAAGAAGAAGGATCCAGAAGGAGAGGAGCGTCCTATATCATCCCATCTCAGCCCTTGATTCGTAACAAACCATTAATCCACTCTTTTGAACCCTTAGATCATTTTTCCACGTATTTCAGCCAATAGGAGTCCAAGGGATTGCCAGCTTGTCAGGTGTTGATGTCATTCTTGCCACGTCGATGTTCTAGAAGGGTGGGAGTGTGTGGAGTGGTTTTACCTGTACGTTAGTTGCAGGGTGAAAAAGAGAGGGAGAAGAGAGATACACAGTAACTTTGACCCTTTCTTTATCATTTTGACTTTGACCCGGGTTATGGGATTGGGCTTTGACTTGGGCCATGAAAATGGATTATGGATTTGGACAAATTAATGGACTATTTGATTTAGGCTTAAGTTTTAATTATTCAATTGATAATGGGCCGACCCGGCCCATGAAACTGGTACGGGTTGGCCCATTAAAAATGAATACGCCTTCGGCTTCGATTTCCTCACGCTCTTCCAATCCCGTGCTCGGTTTTGTCCTTTTTGCTTCGTTTTTGTCCTTTTATGAATATCCGTTACCTGCACAATACAAATCACAAAACACACATATACAATGCATTTTTCATGTTTTTTGGCTATTTAAGCTTGTTTTAATAAAGAAAAATGATATGTGATTAAACACATATCAAAAATCCCCCATACTAAGCTATTGTCGTGTCCTCACGCAATGATATAAATACACACTTAAAAACTAAAAATTTCAACCCCCTAGACTAATTACTTTGAAAAGTAGCTAAGTGTTAATCTAAGATGATTAAGAAATCTCTAGTTTTTGAAACGCCCCGTTTTACCATTTCTTTATATATATATATATATATATATTATATATATATATATATATTATATATATATATATATATATATATATATATATATATATATATATATTATTATCATATTTGTTATTTTTTATTTTTTTTAAAAAGAACTACATGTTTGACTTTCATTATTTAATCATAACTTTTAGGATCACGGAACAAGAAACACTTATAAATAATGTCCTTAAGGATAAATTCATCGTCCTAGATTTTTCATCCGCCCCAAACCAAGCTTAAAAACGAAATCATTGTTAAATACAAGTTAAGATGCTAACACTACTCATATTTGTAATTTGAGTAAGCCTAAACTAACTTTTCACTCCCGATGGATCAATATCTATAAGTGTGTATGTGCTCAAATCGAATTTCGACCATCCAATCGACATTTTAAGAAAGTTGTAATTCTTCTAAATTTGATAAAAACATAATGTTCCCCCCAAGAATTATGATTTTGAAGGCGAGATCATTCCATATAGCAACTTTCTTCTCGGCACATCCGAGCCGAGACCGGCTTAGGTGACCAGGCTTTTGACACCCCACAGAGAATAGTATCGGAACTCACAGACCTTCGGTTTCAAAAACTCTTAGGATTCCCGTTAAACTAACACTTCATTTAGAAAGACCACAACTTAAAGCGAAATAATCTTAGTTCAAAAGCATATTTAAATTATAGAAAAAGAGATTTTCCTCATATTTAATTAATTACACTTAACATTAATATTATTATACTTATAACCTCCACCCTTTAAACGAACTGTCACATCGGGCGCGAACCGACCATGATCCAGTTGTCTTATTTCGGCTTCGGACCTTGCCTTATATGAAGACTGTCACATCGGTATGCGAGCCGACCATGATCTAGCAATCTGACAAGGTATTATTATATTTATTATATATATATATTTCAACACTTTTCATTACCATGATATATAGAACAAAATTTCTTTTTAGAAAATTTAAGTATAAATTTAAACTAAAACTGATTCTTTAAAGCTTTTAAAAGTCTAAAAATGTTGATTTTAAACGGACTTTTAAGGGTGATAAAACTACTAACTTGTCTAATTTCC
The DNA here is from genome assembly GCA_026074375.1 of Tanacetum coccineum. Taxonomy (NCBI): domain Eukaryota; kingdom Viridiplantae; phylum Streptophyta; class Magnoliopsida; order Asterales; family Asteraceae; genus Tanacetum; species Tanacetum coccineum. The sequence continues at coordinate 29,543 of BQNB010034905.1, forward strand.
AAAAAGAGCATGTATTATTAGTCTGGTTAGAAGCTTTCGGGGAGGAAAAGCCACAAATTACACTTATGAGCTCTTAAGATATCTAACTAATCCTTGCTTAACATCTAACTTATATTTAACTTCATCATTTTTCGCTCTTCACAAATTTAAAATCTTTAATAAAAAGATCCGTGAATGCTTAGTCTAATAAAATCAAGCTTTGCATATTTAAAGTCTATTATGAAAACTTGCAAACTTTTAGCTTTTTCAAGCTAGAACTCGCATTTTAAAGCTTCTTGTATAAAAGACTAGCAAAAGCTTCAATTTATATAACTTAAAGGGCAAGCTAGAGCGCAACATGCTCGATCAAGTCAAAATTTATTCTTATTCTAACCATCGGAAAGTCAAAATTTTGTGTCAAAACACTTATTTTATTTTTGAAATTTTTTTAATTTTGTCATAAAATCACATATTTTTTGTATTTTTGGTGGCAAAACAGGGTTACATGAAGACAGGGCAAATGCAAATAAGATCAAATCGAAAGATCCCCCATACTAGAACTAAACATTATCCTCAATGTTTAAAAGGGTCTCTACGTAAATCTATAGCCGTTTATTAATTATGCTAATAGATAAACGTTAATCAATAAGATCTAGGATATCGGATTCCCATATATAAGCATGCAAATGATATAAGCTCGAGTGAACGATGGACAAAACCACGAGCACGAGAGTCTTTATAATCTGGGGCAATCCTGAACATAAAACACAAGCCACGAAACACGAGAAAGGAATAGGCGAGCCTCCTCACGTCACCCTTATTAGAAAATAGAAAAAGAAGATAGAAAAAACGGGTTGCCTCTCGAGAAGCGCTTGTTTTTGTGCGAGTCTCTAGCTTGACTCTCCCCATATCATCGTGATATTAGGGACGAAACATGTGGAAGAGTAAATCTCTATCAGACTTTCATTCAAGATGTTTAGATAAACATTAAAGCACATGAAAGTTCCACTCTGACGAGATACCACTGGCTCAAGAGAATAGAAACTAAAAACGGAGATGTTGGGGTCAAAGATAATATCTTCACTCTCGGAGAAGAAAAGAAGAGAATTCACAAGATAGGTAAGAAAAGGAAGAAAGATTTTGATAACAAATGTGAGGGAAAGATAATGGTGATCCTCAAAGGTAAACCTCACATATGTCGGAGAATGAATCCCGGGGTCGAAAACTTTGACCATACTTTTCAAATCATCGTTATCAGGTTCATCCTTTTAACTTCTTGGGTCATGATCTCAAAACTCCTTGGGAGAGAGATTAGGGATAGTGTCATTAATAAGAAAACTCTCAAGATAGATTATATCTCCCTCTGAATCATGATAACCGTCCTCAATATCTGTATAAACTTCAATATATAGAAAAGCATCGATCTCATCAATATCGCCTCTTGGGTCAAAACACTCATCCTCATTGGCATCGGAAAGAGGCGTGACAAGCAAAGCCTGCTCATCAAGGTTAGAAACATAAGAGTCCTTGCTCTCAATGTCCTCTAACACCTCATTAAAAAGAGGATTTACGTCACTAGAGATGTATTCTTCATCAAATTCAAAAAGAGGGTTCAAATAAATTTTAAAATTTTCCTCTGGAACATCCTCCTCAGGAGGTGACTCATCATTACTAGAGGTAAAATCTTCATTAGAATCGGAAAGAGGATTAGAGAAAGTTACAGAATTACCCCCTAAAAAATCAAGAGGGGGAGAATCATCAATCGAAGATTTTATCATTTTAAGTTCCTCAAAATTAAGTTCTTTTAGAGGGGGAGGAGATGATGGATCATCATTTAATAACTTCTCAAGTAGAAGAATGTCTCCCTCCGGATCAAATTCGGCATCACCAATTCCCGGTGGAAATGGGTCAAGAAGAGCGAGTTCATCGGAGAACTCCTCGAGAAGAGAATCACTAGTCTCAACCGGTGTGAGACTAGGAAAAGAATCAGGTGTAGAAGTGGTACCGCCACTTAAATGATGAGATAATTTCTTAATCTTAGCACTTCTTCGAAATGTAATCTTTGAAAGATTTGAAGGAACTTCAACATTTGATTATTAGCTTTCTCTTGGAGCTTTTGGTCGTTAAGCCTTGAAGGATAAGGTATCGACGGTTTAGGATTTGGTTTTGGAGCAACATCGGGTTCTAGAATTAGAACTTGGACAACCGGAGGTTGGACGTGTGCGGTACTTCCTAAATTTGTAGTTTGCACCTTGTCCTTTGTCGCCTCCGGTTCACGTTCCACTTACTTTGGAAGAGGAGAAGAAGTAGGCGGAATCGTAGGTCCATCATAAGAAACACCACTTCAGGTAGTAATGGCTTTCAAGTCACCTCTCGGGTTAGCAACAGTATTACTAGGAAGTGATCCCGAACCCAAGGGACTTTGCATCTGAAAGAAACTAGCCATCATGTTCTTTAGCTCATTGTTTTGTTTTGCCATTGAAGTCTCAAAATCTTTCTTCATTTCTGCTTTTATAGTAGTTATCTGATTTTGCATGGCTCTTATATTAGTCTCATTAATCTTTATATAGTTTGTGTTGGTAGAAATATTATGATATTTAATCTATATATTCTCTTCATGTTTTGGTGATGACAAACATGTAAGTTATAACACATAACGTAAAGTGCTTAAGTTACTCGTAATCGAAAATTATCAATTCATACGTCAACATCTTTCGACGTCTCAAGTTTTCTTCAACAAAAAATTTAAGTTCGCACCCGACGTAAATCACTAAAGGTATGAACAAACAAACTTTAATTTGTTGAATGATCAAAGAATTTTTTTATTTTTCCAAACCTATATTTTTTTATAAAATGGGACAAACATTTTTAAAACATATACAAAACATTTTGTATTTATAAGAAATGTTTTATTCAAAATAAATATTTTGAATTCAAATTTTCTACCCAAAAACGGCTAGAAAGTTCCAGAAAAAACCTTCCCCACAAAAGGACAAAATCGGAGCGTCTGAAAAATGGGCGGTCCCCTTAATTAATTAAGAGGACCGACCATAATTAAGGGGACCGGCCATAATTAAGGGGATCGGCTTTGTATAATTAAGGGGACCGACCAAATAAAAAATGAATATTTTTTCCTATTAATAGTGGATTATTTCCACAGATTTTCTCTCCTTTTTGCATAGTTTTCTCAGATCTAAAATCTCATTTCAAATCTTTCCTTTGATCACTTAACTTATTATAAGTATGTTTAAAATGTGATCCAATCATTCAAGTGCAAGAGAAGATCTCTCGTTATCGTCAAGATACGAAGTTATGTAGTTAGTGCATTCGTAACATGTTTTACATTTACAATGTATAGATCGAGTCTATGTATTCTAATCTTGTGAGTATAGTTAGATCGTGGTGATATTTGTATGTAGTGTTAGAGTGGTGTGATCTAAGTAGTGTCTTGGTGAAGTGAAGTTGTGAAGCAAAGTAAAGTTGTGAAGTGAAGAGAAGTTGTGAAGTAGAGTGAAGTTGTGTAGTGAAGCCAAGTTGTGAATTGTCATGAAGTGGTGTGTTGTGTTGTGATAGATTAGTTCTAGATAGGATTAGAACTCGACATTTTGCTTAGTGTCGGAAATTGGTGTAAGCAAAGGTGTGTACGGTTTTCTCCACCTAAAGGGAGCTTGTTGACTAGTGAAGTAACTCTCGAGTTGGGTACTCGGGGAGTGGAGTAGGGTGAAGAGGTGCTTCGTGACCGAACCACTATAAATCATCGTATCCGGTTTGCATTTCCTTTTACTTATCTCTTTACTTTTGTGCTCGCATTTATTACTTTATATTTATACTTGCAACTGTGTGATGTGTTAATTATATAGTTTTAAATATGTTTATGTCATGAATAAATGTTAATATTATGTGTTGGTTTGTATTGTTGTAAATCGATGTATTACTATGTGTCTATAACTCGTACGAACACTCATCATATTGTGTCATGCTTGATCGGAAATTTGATACGAAACATTTTAAGATTTTAAATGGAAACGTATTTACCCCCTCCCCTCTACGATTTCCACAATTGGTATCAGAGCCACGCCGCTCTAATTTTCAAAACAAATGGTTTTAAAAATTGAGTACGATCCATGTATCAAATTACCCATTAAGGGGGATTAAATATGAAATGTGTTTTGTTGATTAACTTGTACTAGTTTTGATGTTATATACACTAATTATACTAGCTCGAGATAAAAATAATGCTTAAAATAAGTGTTATAAGTTCGGTATTAAATTCAAAAAGTTGTACACCTTTTTGCAAAGTCAGAAAACAGTTTTTTGCAAAAATCGTAATTTTGAGTATTAGGTGGGTGGCCCTCTTAAATATTTGGGTGGCCCCCTTAATTCCTGGCCAGTCCCCTTAATTAATTAAGGGGATCGCTTGTCTGATTCGACAGTTTTTCGGAAACTTTGAAAATTCATATAAAATCAACCGTAACTCCGTAGAAGTCATGCCACCCGTCATTTTAAAGATAATTGAGTCTACTTTCATTTAAAAATACTTCCAAGTAATTTTTCCAAACTTAGATAAGTCAGAAAGACAAAATACTACATGGTTGTCAAAAATTTGTGTTTCATTTGGACATAAAACTTGTATTTTACCTTTTTCTTCGAGTCGGGCATTCCTAGTTGGTATATCTTTGAAAAATTAAGTATTTATCTTTTCAAAATATTGATCTTGGTTAACTTATGAAATGGGGAGGAAACTATTTTATTTTCAAATAAAACCGAGCTAAGTATACATTGTTGTATTTAATACACAAAACGACGACAAGTACTTTGATGTGTTATGCTATATGATTATGTGCACTTCTTTGTGTCTTAGTCTTGTTAATAGAAAATATTAAATGATCGTTGCTTTTGAAATTTAGCTAATTAAATATCTAAGCACATGTGCCATGTATTCTATTCGTTTGTAGCTAGTTTTTCAGATTATGCCTAACTAGAGTTTATGTTAGATTTCTTGCATTAAGATTGCAAAATTGTTCTTGCATTACATATAGGCATAGATGGCTTAATGTTACTCAAACATCTTGTAAATCTTTTCGAGTATGGGAATATACTTAGGAATAAAAGTTTAATAACTTGTCTAGTATATTTTTAAATGAGTTAAAACTAGTCACCTAAATATTTTAAACGATTTAATATATTCTTAACAACACGTTTAAATATTTTAAACAACTTACCTTGTTTTACCTTAGGTTGTTTAAACAAGAGAAAATTGATCATTTTAATACATTAGTATTTATATTAAAGAAAAAATATTTTCAAACTCTAAGTGTGTTTGAATTGATCCAACATAACACACATAATTCTATTTCATATATCATTTTACAAGAGTTGTGTTTTGTAATAATACTTATGAATTGTCGAAAGTGTGCTCATTGTACGTAACAATAAATAGTCTTTCAAATAAACAAAATATATGATAATCATGAAGCAATAAGTTAACTTTTCATCATTCATTAACCTCACTCTCACAAATAATCTTAGGATTAACGGAACACACTATTAAAATGTTTATTTACTTTAAATGAGTGTTCGTGAGGGTCAAGAAAGATCTCGATTATATATCGATTCATTATTCAAATTATGGTTGATATATTTATCGAATCTAATTGACAAGTCTTTGAGTATGGACAAGAAATCGGATTCTTATTTGTCTAGCTTTAAGATTAATATCAAAATATAACGAGAGATATTATCTTAGACCTACATACTCAATCACACTCGATTGATATGAAAATAACGACATCCTTTTCCAAGACAATAAGAGTTTGCATCGGATCATAATTCACACTTGTGAAAATGATGTCATATTGAGTCTACTTGTCCAATAATTGTGTTCCAAATACTTAGCAAATATATGCATAAAATACACAATGAAGTAGGATTGACGACTTGGATGTTTCGTCCGAAATATTCAAGCGATTTACATTGCAATGCAATTGGTAAATTTGTCATTTCCGAAAAACCAAACACGAGCAAACTTACAACATATGTAATCTTCGCTCATACAACATAAAAGCACAACTCAAAGCTAAAATTCACTTTTAAACTAAATTCTCAAATAAGAATAATACTCTTGTTCATTCACCGAGGATAACATGATGTTTGGGAAACATTATGTTTAAAGAATTCATCGATTTATGGTATTAAACGATTAATAAAGGATAATATATATCCTATGCATTTTATTTTCTTCGTAGCATGAATGGTTGTGTTACAAGAATATACACTACATATTATTTGTTTAATTATGATATAATAACATTGACAAAAATAATAATCTTAGAAAATCATATTTGCTTAAGATTAAAATATGTCACGTTTTAATCATTTATTATTTATGAATCACAAACTTAAGAAAGATAAATAATCTTAATGAGATTCATTTCACAAGATATGCTAAGGAGCATTCTTAAATCAAGCACATCTATTAAATCAAGCAATATGCCATCAAAACCAAACAACCGGTAAATCTTGAACAAAAGATTAAAACTTTTTGATTACGATTATCTAAACATTCAACACATCTCTATTAGAATTGTGTGTAAAATATATCATCTAGATTTACCATCATAAAAACATGGTGTTTGAGTCACATTAGGCCAAGTATTAGTGAGCCAAGCAAACTTCATATTTGGTACTCTTCGATAGGTAAATTTTGGAACTCAATTTCTTTTAAAATTTCTTCTAAAATAAGAATGACTACTAGAGAACCGATTGTACTAGAAATTCAATTTAACCTAACGGTTGAATTGCTTCTATGTGAGAAGTTGGGTGTGTGTAACCCGTAAAAAATGGTCGTGTTTAGCCTTAATTGAGCACCACTAGTAAAAGTCTCATATTCATTCTCCAACTTGATTAAATGGTTCTTCCTAAATATACCTAAAGTTAGTTTACATCTATAAACTTTGTCTTAGAATTTTTCTTTCCTAGATTTATGGCATCTCACATATATATTTTAATATCTTAAGATGTTAACTTGCTCCTATGTGATATGATTATATGCCTACATAGTTATCTTGATGATCATCGATTATTTGCTTGGTTATTAAATGCATGTTTATTGTAAAGGTTTTTGTCTTTCTCAAACAATTCAAATATAATATATCTTAGTATATCTAAATAATACATGCTCTTAAATGCTAAATGTTAACATGTTTTATATGATGTTTGCGTTTAAAATAATCATGATTCTTACGTGACGCTTTACATGACTTACGTGTTAATTGTGCATTTACTCTATATTGATTTGATGCATAAAGGATTAGATATGCCTATCTCGATAAAACTTTTTGACGTCATATAGTCTTACACATTAATTTCTTTGGTTATTGTGTTGATACATGCTTAAATATTCTTACATGCTTAATTCTATAAGTTTTATGCATCTAGGTATATATTTCTTGACATTAGAATTTATACCCTTATTACATGTGAACCTTAGTGTCACAATCTGATAGGTCATAATAGTCTCAAAATGGTCTTAAGTATCCTAGAGTCTCCATGCACACTCTTTCTTATTCATAATCTCGTTTCCTTCCAAACAATCCACTCTATTGTCAAGGGATAGTTAGATACAAATCCAATACACCTCTAAGTAGGTTTGACAACTTAAATATTTCGTCCGAAATGTTTAAGTATTTTTAATTAGCGAAATGCAATTAAAATATCACTCATTGTTCATGTCAAATTCGTTTCACAAAAACCTTAATCATGCCTCTATTATAAAATAGATGGTTAATACCTTCCGTCCACCTTTTCCGCTACTACCTTTAAGATAACCTCATACCTCGTAGTATGATTGTTCTATGAACATTCACAATGCTCGAGAAGAGCTACATAACTTCGTGGATGAAGTTCGTTGTATGCTAACCATCATTTGTCTTGACATTGTCAAGCTCATCGCTTGCGTCTCTATTCTTCTTCATTTATTCTTTTTATTCCTCAATTTATGTCCGGATGAGCACGAATTTAATGGGAAGGGATAACACACTCGTTCACCTATAACTTCTACCATACACTCAAACCTCATAACCATAAAACCTCATAACTAGTTCTAGTGCATCCCAAACCACCAAAGTGAATTTCGTAATGAAAGGCATCTCACCCTCATATCCCGACAATCATAAGCATGTGTGCCTATGTTGTCAAAATGTCGCAATAAAATGCGTCTCATCCTCATATCCCGACACTCATAAGCATGTGTGCCTATGTTGTCAAAAGTCAAGTGAATTTCGTAATGAAATGCATCTCATCCTCATATCCCGACACTCATAAGCATGTGTGCCTATGTTGTCAAAAGTAAAGTGAATTTCGTAATGAAATGCATCATATCCACTTACTAATAAGTGAAGAACACAAAGAAGACATTCAAGCTTCAAGTTTTATCGAGTCGTCACATTGTCGCGACTCTTACTTTTTCATCCATATGTCACCACCATGAAAGAACCACCAAAGAATTTCCACTTCTAGCAAGTGAAGAACACAAAGAAGACATTCAAGATTCAAGTGTTATCGAGTCACCACATTGTCGTGACTTTTACTTTTTTCATCCACATGTCACCACCATGAAAGAACTACCA
>BQNB010034905.1:38421-51260 GCA_026074375.1 Tanacetum coccineum
TGAAAAAACGTGTGTATAAAAATGTGTGTAAAAACTGGTGTAAAAACGTGTGTAGAAAAACATGTGTAAAAACGTGCGTAAAAACATGTGTCAAATGTGTATAAAAACGTGTATAAAATGTGTGTATAAAAATGCATGTTTGAAACGTGTGTATAAAACGCGTATAAGAATGTGTCTTAAACCATGTGTAAAAACGTGTATAAAAATGTATGTAAAAATATGTTTAAAAACGTGTGTATGCAAACGTATATATAAATGTTTGTTTGAAAACGTGTATAAAAATGTGTAAAAATATGTGAAAAAATGTGCGTTATAACATGTGTAAAACGTGTGTATAAAAACATGTGTATAAAAACGTGTGTATAGACATGTGTAAAAACGTGTATAAAAATGTGTGTTTAAAAAAGTGTATCAAAATGTGTGTTAAAACGTGTGTATAAAAACGTGCATAAAAACACGTGTAAAAATGTGTGTATAAAAATGCGTGTTTGAAACGTGTGTATAAAGCAAACATCACTGTTCATTGTCTTCCACCTCCATTTTTCGGTATTTTTTTCAAAGACAAAATCTAAAGACGTTTTTCTCAACTCGGGAAGCTCAATCGACCGATGAGGACCAATCAAAATATTCTAAACCTCAAGGAGGATTACAAACCAGTGACCAAGGAGTTACCATGTACATGCAGCAGCCAATCATACAAACCCAACTTCCACCATTGAACAACCAATAGGCTCTCTACCCTCAACAACAATTTCAAGGACAGTAGATGATGGTCACACAACAGCAGCAACAGATACAACGGCGCGTAGGTGGCGCGTGACCAGTGGCGAGGGTCGTTGATGTGTTTGGTGAAAATAGTGGCGAGGGTTGTTGATGAGTTTGGTGAAGATGTTTAGGATTAAATTGTTTGAATTGAACATGTTGTTGTTAGTTTCATGTGGTGATATTTTTTTTCTTTTGGATATGAACATCTATAACATCACTAAATCAAGATAATTTCTTAAGTACGTGTCACAAATTCATCTAAAGAACCAAATCAAAAAGTACACGTGTCATTATGGAAGTAATTTTCGGTGTAAAATTGTAAAAGATAAAGATAGCAAATTACCTAAGTATTTACATAAAAAATAACTTCAAGTTATAGTTTTTTGTTAACTACGATCTTATATTGAGAAAAAAAATTTATTTTTTCGTCAATCTAAATGTTGTTTTTTATCTTCGAAATGTATCTAATATTCATATGGTTTCTAAATGATTTGCAACTTTTATTATTTCAATCATTATAAAATTTTGGTATAAGATCATATGAATAAAACATTACAAACCTTTTAAAACTATATGATTATTAGGCTTATTTTGAAGATAAAAAAGCAACCTTTACATTGCTGAAAAAATTATCGCAATATGAGATCGCAGCTCGAAGAAAACTATCAAACAATGTAGTTTAAAAGACAATGACAAATGTTGTTGTTTACTTACACGAGAAAAACAGTATGACTAATACAATTTTCATAAAAAGCTATACACAAGAAAACCCATGTACCCTATACACATACCAATCTTTCAATTTGGGAGAACTTTTTTATCAAGATCACTACTACCACTCCACATTTCATACCCATGTACCCGATCCACATTAGTGTTCCTAACAAGTTTGCAACTTTTTTAAGCTGAATACTATTGATTTTAGACATTATATCCAGGTTATACCCATCACTCTTTCTATACATATTACTTATTATTAGTTTTAATTGTTGGGTTCTTAATAATCAACTAAATAAGGTTGATATTTGGTGGTTAGTATATAACATCAGCAAAATTATTATGGTTTAACAATAAATTTAATTTAACTATCTTATATATTATAAAGGTTCAATCTTTAAAATTTATGAACCATGAAATCACAGTTAATTCGGTATATTCAAAGTTTTTCAAAACTGACAGAAGCAGTCAATAACTGCTAATCATGATCTCCTAAATATTGGTAAAACGTTAGTAGTAGTTAACTATAATTGTGAATGAATCACGCGATCCTATACCTTGTGTGTCTATTAATATAGCTGTCATAAGCCAAGTATTATCATCAGATTCTCCTCCAAAACAATCTCATAATCTAATGCATCACACTATATATTCTCATACTCTAATGCACAACCAGAATCACTCTTAGCTCACCTAACATTCGTTTTACATTAACTCTTTGTCACCAAAGCACACATAGCAACATTACCAAGCTGTTTTCCACGAATAAATATGGACAAGGACGAAAGCGCATTGTGGAGGTGGAGCTGACGGACTAGCACAAGCGACAACTGGGTCGTGTGTGGTGACAGAAGTGCGAGTTGAAGAGCCGCTAGATTATTCTGTGAGCTAGCAGAGTCGTCGTGACGCTCCACGTAGAAATACTCTTGATCCGGCGCGCCACACCTAACTACACAGAACAATCACTACCTGATGCGTACTATGAGATAATGATATCACTCGCACTCGATTGTTCTAAGTGTTTCCACATTTGAATTTTATCATCACAACTCTCACAGCAGCAGAGAACACTGAATCTCTACTCTACGTAGCAACAGTCCCAACAACTATACAACGATCACTTTCCTCCTCTCTAGTATACGACACTCGAAAATTATTAGTTTCACGCGTTACTCACAGCACAAACGGGCGATAAAAGATAGAGTCTCTTGCAATCGTGCAAGGTAGCGGCAACTACACATCAAATGGATTACTAATATAAAGTCTCTAATAACTGTTGGGCAAACTAGCCGCGAACCATAGATTAGTCGAGACCCTGTCACATATCATGCTCAAACGACACTTCTAGTCACATCTAAGGCACCTTAACTCACTATACTCTCCACCATATGTATCTAATTACTACTAGTCAAATCATCCAGTGATATTTTTCATTCATGCGAGACTTCTGAGTACATTAAGTTGATTTTCTCTGATCACATTATGAGAATAGTCACTAATTAGCCATAGTGAGTAAATTTGATTTGAGACATTCACAACTAATACACCCTAGCGTTCCTTACACCACCTTCAAAGTGTCTCACACTGAACAAATAATAAACATACAATTCACTCTCAATCTGGACTACTCACACATCATAGACACTTACTCTTCGTCTTTCTATATATATAACTAGAAAATGCAGAAATCAACATTAGATATACCACATTGTTTGACACACATAGATACATCTTATTTACACACTCCAACACACATAAAAGCACACACATAATCCTCTATATCTAGAGACTGATTTATATATTGAGCACACTCACACAACAAACATAGTAGTAATTGCTTGGTTCATTACATCCAAATTTTGTTACACACCCAACACATAGAAGCCTATCTTATTTATATAACGTCTTCATGTATGTCGTATATTATACACTCACTTCTTAGCAGTCTACTCTACAAAAGGTAGTACATATCTCTACACACATCACAGAACACAATACCGACAACACTTGACAGTACACGCCGACGAAATGGAGTAGAGAGAGAGAGAGAGTAGAGAGAAATTTGCGTAACATCTTATTAGTATTATTAAATCAAAATAAACGTGGTGTTTGTATTTATGATCACTCCATGTAGATTTGGTTTAATAAAGCTCAAACTCGTCATCTATAAGCGTAGATGACTAGACGATGGCTTTTGTAAGTTGCCAACTTACTATAAATGGGAATATGGGATTAGAAGAGGTCTTTGTTGTCTATATGTTAATTTTTAAATGTTTTGTATGTAATATACTTGTCTTCTGTTCTTAACTATTACATATTTATGTTTGCGTTTATCAAGGTTAAAGGATAAGTGCCACAATTGGTAACAAGATAATTCTTGAGTTTGAGTCTCTTTTAAAGGAGGGGGAATCATGGATTTGGGCAACTTTTATGTTGCTCTTTACAAAGTCGCCAATCATTCTTTTAAGATGAACTTTCACAGGAATACAAAAGTTAAGGCTGCTCATTGGTTTTTGCATCAAAGTATGGTTTCATTTTTATTCAAGTTTTAGGTGAGTTTTGTCAATGTTTTATTATATAATAACTTTAAGTGAACTCGGTTACAAAAGTTAAATAATATTTATGTTGTATTTTCATATGTAATCGGACATGTTGCTGCTGTTGGTGATGTTATTCATAGAAATAGGAAAGAGAAACCGACTAAAAGAATGATTATTGAGTTGGAACTTATAGAGTGAGTTTTATGCCTATTTAAATCTTCATATATCGTACTAAATTTTTAAACATATTACCATTATCTTTTTATTTACAATTTTTTTTTGTGGATGCAGGCGACTGAAAATAAAATGCACACTTTGGGATGATTTTATCGATGACTTCAATACAAAACTAGAATCTTTAGCGGATCACATTAAAGTGTGCGTCTTTAAGATTTTATGTGACTGTAAATACAGAGGTATGTATGTCAAATGTTAAAACTAAATTATGACAAATTTTAGGTTTTTTAGCTGAATCTAATGTTATAAGGTATATATGATACTCTGTGATTATTGATGTAATTTTTACCATGTGTATGTGAATACTTAGAACAAGTCTTAATTAAATGTTATATTTTGGTGTATTTGCTTAAACAAGTCTAAATTAAATGTTACAGTAATTCTTACCATGTGTATTTGCTTTTTTACGAGTTACGAAATGTATGTTAGATAGAATGTCAAGATGTTATGTATCATGAGAAAATATGAAATCGTTTGGTACATTGTTGGTGCTATGATTTAAGCCTATGTGAAAACCGCCTATATGTTAATAATAACACGTGTTGAACATTAAATGGAATAGTAGAATCAAGTAGTTAATCGTGACCATATTAAGAAGAAGAAAAAAAAGTGACAATAAAGTGAATTAATTGTTTGGTTAAATACCAAATTCGTACTTTTCTCTTTAGTAAAAAGTCAAACAATATCAAAAAGTAATACTACGTACCCACTTATCTTTTTTCGAAGCAAAATAATAGTTTAATAATATCATCACTTCATCTTCCCAACTTTACTTTTATCTTCTCCCTGCATTTTCATTCGTCTTCTTTAACTTCCAAATTCTTTTACAAATTCACATGTTTTTTATCTTGTTTCTAGCTCAATTTCATTTTAAGGTGGTTCCTTAAATATTTTCAAGGTAGGTTCTGAAAAAAATCACATATAGTTCGTAAAGGATATTGGTTTCTAAGGTGGTTCTCGGGCACTACCTACAATACACATAGCTCCGCCTCTGGTAAAAACGTGTGTAAAAATGTATATATAAAAACGTGTGTATAAAAGGGTGTATAAAAATGTATATATAAAAACGTGTGTATAAAAGGGTGTATAAAAATGTGTGTCTAAAAATGCGTGTGTATAAAAACGTGTGTTAAAACATGTGTAAAAACATGTATAAAAATGTGTGTTTAAAAACGTGTGTATAAAAACGTGTATATAAAAACGCGTGTATAAAAATGTGTATAAAAACGTGTGTATAAAAACGTATGTATAAAAATTTATGTGTAAAAACGTGTGATAAAAATGTGTCTAAAAACGTGAGTATAAAATGTGTGTATAAAAACGTGCGTATAAAAACGTGTGTATAAAAACGTGTGTATAAAATTGTATGTATAAAAACGTGTGTATAAGAATGTGTATAAAAACATATATTAAAACGTGTGTATAAAAATATGTGTGTAAAAACGTGTAGAAAAAAATGTAGAAATTTTAAAAATAATAAAAAAAGAGACTTTTTAAACAAAATCAAATTTTTAATTAATCACAAACGGTTATTAGTATAAAAGACTAACATTACAATAAAAAAAATAAGTGGTCGTTAATTGAACCTCCTCCAGCAGGTATCCGGTACACAATAGCATAAATTCAAAAGGTTAGTGACATATTTGAAGAAAAAAAACTAGTAGTCGATATAAAATGACAAAAAGTATCAAGTATAGTAAATTTTCAGACAATTAACTTATTTATACAGACAAAACATACAATAATTAAAAATAAAAACAAACAATGACTCCTCCAAATTCAACGGGACCCCAACATTATATATGGAATTAAACAGGCTATCAATATTTTTAGCATGAAAAATTGTTTTAGTTCATATTTTTGTTTTTTCAACTATAAAAGATTCATAAATAAATTTACATCAAATAAAGCTCGAGAAAAGCTTAATAGAAAAAAGTGATGGTACATTACAACATTTTATAGTGGCCTAACTGTTAGGGCCCAATTAAATAATTCGCTTAAGGCCCCTAGACACAACGAGACGATATGCTTTACCATGTGAGTCATTTGTAATTAGTTTGATGTATACACATGATAGAGGTTCAAAAAGTCACACATCACAGCCTTGAGCATCATAAAGTTAACAGGCAAAGTTGCACCTATTTACTGTCTGTGTCAATCGATATTTACATTACTTCTCTTTTTGTCACCCAATTATGACATATCCTTCGTTGCAAGCGAATTCCTATAGATAATCCAGGCCGTTTCGTGGTTTTCGATTGCCTTAGGCAATACCAAAAAAGAGGCCCTATTACGCATGCTAACAAAAAAGAAATTGCATATAAATTTGAATTATATGACTCATATATGCTTAATATTATACGCATTTATATGCAAAACTAATAAAAATATGATCCTTTTAAGTGGAGGCATGTGCAAGAGCATTTACTGCACACCCCTTCGAGATCCCTCTGAATCAAAATAATACCAAACTAACTTTTATTTCCACAGAATTTTCAGCACTGTTAATAGCTATTTGTACATCTTATATTTATGACCTAATGTGTGAGAGAACCTATACAATCATTTATATCAACACATATGAAGGACAAAAAATTTAAAAGCCCTCATTTCACTATTCCAGGAAATGAGTTTCTAGGACCCTCACTCCATGTGATTCACCTCGGTCACATTAGTGCATTTGGCCCAAGGGCCCAACATAAAGAGTCCTATCTCGATGGGTCCTAGCAGTTGTAGGGTTACCTCCAATTCACCCACGCGAAGAAAGGGATAGATGTTATATGTTCTGGTAGTGGTGGTAAAAAAAGTTAAGAATTTGTTAGCATTAATAGTATATTGGAAGTGGCAGAGTCCTAGTAATAGTTTAACGTTGTAATTGTTTAGTCTCGGGTAAACGGGTTTAAGCTTTAAACTAATATTGTATACGTTTAAGGCTTAATCTAAACCAAAGCCAAGCCCGACCCATCAAGGCTCTTAGGGGTTATAGAAGAACCCCCGCCATACGTGGAGAGGTTGTGCGTATTCATTTTGTGTGAACCTCACCATCTCTTTCTCTCTATAATTAGCAAGTTCATTTCTCTCTCTAGTTTCTTTCTTTCTCTCCTTAAAAACCTAACTAGCTAATCTTGTATGTGATTGATATTGTCCGGATGAGACCTAACAAGTGATATCAAGAGCCTCAAGATGATCTTGGTGTGTCAAAAAATCGTGTTTGTTAATTTTCTTTAGCAAGTTTGCGAGTTCGTGGGTTGTTTTATATAAAAAAAAACGAGTTATTGCACTTAATATTATATAAAGCAGTCGTTTTATGGAGTATGGATCAACGTCATTAAGTGAATTCCACATATGTGTAACACTTCGTAAATTTCAGGTCATTATTTTAATCTATACCTTATTATTTATTTTACTTTTGACTAAAAAAATATTATTTTACAATTTACCGGGTAAGTTACCTCGCGTTCGTAGTAAAAACGCTTATTAATCGTAAGCTCGTCTTTAAACTTAGTATTCGTCTACGTGTCCTACGTAATTTATTATTTGCAAAAGAATCCCATAAGTCATTATTATATTTTAATTTATGCCTTTTCACTTCGTGATTTTCGCCTAGACACTTGTTATAGTTTGCGTTATTACGTTTAAGCTTATACTTTTTTTATCACTACAATTTTACACAAGTTAATTACACAATAAATAAATCAATTTTTTTTAATAATCAACCCAAGGGCCGGCCACCCTTGGGAACACACACATTAAATCCACACTCTTGGTTTTGTAGTTTCCCATACTCATCATTGTGTTTTGCATGCAACCATTTCACCTCTCCCTCATTTCTCATTTGTGCTAGGTGTTTTCAAAAAAAACTCTTCTCTCCGTTTATTTCCTTGTTGAGCCGTCCACCTTCATCCCACCATCACCATAATCCCAAATTTTCCTACAAGCTATTTTACATAAAAATCAATCCCAAGAAAGACTAGATAAAGTTCTTGTGTTGAAATCTCTTCAAACCACTTTCAAAACATCCTTATTTTATGTATTTGGGGCTGAAGTGAGAGGGTCATTGGAGTTCTTGCTAGGGTGGTTTCAAATATTATTTGGATAAATTAGGGTTGAAGCAAGTGTGGGTTCCATTGTTGTAGCCATCTTCATTTCCTTCTCTTTGTAAGGTCCTTGTACTCACTTGATTCTCCATTTTATTTCCCTGTAAAAACCTTTATATTCTCGTGTACTACTGTATTTTTGGTGTATTTTTACACCTTCATAAATATTGGTATAATTATGGCATTGTACTTTATGATTTAAAGCTAGAAAACATGATATTGATGGGTTTGCAACATTATTATCAGTACTGATTTAGATCTGTAGGTTGAGGAGGTATTTTCGAAATGTTAATGACATGTGAGGTTTTGGAAAAAACTATAAGGACCTAGGTATATGTCTTAGCTTTGTTTGGCCGGTTGAATCGAAGCGTAACTATGCCCGATGAATTTTTTATGAAATAAACGGTGAAAGTGGTCGGAAACCGCACACATATTTTCATTTGGTTATAACTCTAAAATTTTGTATAGAAACACCCATTCTTGTAAAAATAAAACTTGTAGATATCAGGCTAATTTAAATTTTGGCGCTTGAATCAGCCTCAACGGTTGTACGGTTACGTCTGATTAGGTGAGACGGTAAAAATCTGTTAAAAACTCAGTTTTGGTAACTAAGGGTAAAAGAGTAATTTCACATGTGTTACGAAATTTTGAAGCTACGAGGCCTACAAGTCTGTAAAATAGACTCATTTACCTTTCCGTGGCTGTAAAAACTAAACCAAGACCCTTTACGGATTAGAAATTATAAGCCTGAGAAGTTAAATGAAATCAGAATTTTGGGACAACCCACTTGTTTTGGGCTTATAAAAACTTATATGGACACTTGTAAATGGGCTTATGCATAATAAAATAAATACTTGACTGTGGGCTTAAGTATTAAGTTGGGTATATATAATTTTGGGCCCAAGTTATGTTATAAAAATTAAAACTTGATCTAGAATGCTAAATATTTTATAAACATATCTTTTTAGAAAAACTAACACACTATAGTACAATTCCAATTATTTTATAAAAAGATTTCATAAAAAATTATTTATATTTGTTGCGTAATATTTTTATATTCTAAGCCACGACAATATTTTTAGGTTGCTTTTAGAGTTTTACTCGGCTTTCTAACGCTCGTTTCTCATTATCTTTTCTCGACGTTCCTGACGTCTATTTTCCCGTTATCTTTTGCTATATTGCATAAAGGTGAGTTCATAGCTCCTCTTTTTCTTTTTAAATGTTTTATAAACTTCTTGGAGGAGATACATGCTACCTTATTTACCTTTTACTTATGGACGCAAGTACTAAAACTGTATGCTATGCCTGAATATTATTGCCTAAGTACCACTACTGCCATTTAAGTCCCATGAAATCATGAGCAGTTAATTGCTAGTAAAGTAAACGTGAGTGTTGTGAATAGATCTATTGGGACTACCAATCCTCGTTCGGGTATACACCAACTAATACCAACCAACGGACGCATTTAACATTTGAATTAATACTTGGGTGTTAGGCAGAACTCCCTATTTTGGGGCGCAAACCTGATTGGGGTTTGTATACTATTAAGGTTCGGTGTCATGAGCTTAGGGCAATAATAACTAGTTTTGACTTTTGAATGCGTTTCATTAGTCAACCATTACTTGAAATCTTGCGATCTACTAAACTGCTCGTTGGATCACTATACTGATTTCTATAACATTACTTGGTTTGCTTGCAAACTGCTTTATTATCAAACCTATTTATTCACTCAACATTATTTGTTGACCTTTTTAGCATGTTTATCTCATGTCCTTAAGGTGTTTTCTTAGAAGGAAGTCACACGGATATCTTTGGAAGACTCTGCCTATTATCACATTCGATAAAACTTTATTTTGAAAACATTGTGTTTTGTTAAAACTATTAGGACCTCTTTTTGTAAACTCTGATGTTTATATATTTCGAATGTGTAACTTTTCAAAACGTCTCACTTAAAGGTCGTTTTCTGTGACTTGTACTTTGTGCTATGAAGTAGCACCCCCGGTTACCTTCCGCTGCTATTTGAATTTATGGGTGTTACAGATTGGTATCAGAGCTGCTGGTTATAGAGAACTAGGTTGCATCCAAAACCTAGACTATAACTATTTTTCATAATTAAGAGTCCCTCATGGTTTTACCCGATATTCGTGCGCGTATACTTCCCTACTGACTATGCTGTTATATTTATATCATTACTATTAGTATTATATAAAGGCTATTTGCATAAACAATCGATTTATTGTAGAAGTATCAAATCACTTAACAACTAATTAAGATAGAAAGTTTAGAGAGAGAAAGGAGGGTTGTAGCACTTTGTTGGGATTCTTAATTTGATGAGACAAAATGAAGACGAATGAAATAAGAGGGACTAATCTGGGACTAATTCGACATTATGGGAAGTTACAAGATAAATATCATTAATGTGGTTTTGACTACAATAATGATAAGCGTTACAAGTTGAAGATAAATATCATTAATGATAAGCATTACAAGTTGGAGATAAATATCATTAATGTGGTTTGAATACTAATTAATGTTGATAAGTGTCAATTAAGTTTTCCTTTGTAGAACGTCTTATGGTCTCTATTATATAAAGAGACATAGACTCATAGGTTTTAAAGTGTGCCAAAAAGTGTGTGTGCACCAAAGGTGTAAAACGTGTTGTGTGTGTGGGTTTACACGTCCCACAAGAGATAGATTGTGATCTTTAAACTTCTTGAGATCATCAACCAAGCATAATCTCTTTTCAACATCCTGGAATCTTTGCCTTCCTTGTGATCTTGAGACTTCTGGACCGACAATGCTCATACTGTCTTTGATGTTAAAGCGAGTTAACCATCTTTCTTGTATTCCTTTAACTTTAAACACTTCGTCACTTTATGAATGGGGGGGGGGGGGGGGGGGGGAAGGAGTAACGGTATCAACTTAATACTTCGTCACTTCAAGAAATAGCGTACGTATCAAGTATCGGAGTCTTTGAAACATGTACTTGAGAAGCATTCGTCGCGTATGAGCATGTGTAATTGGCTTCGACTCGTCATCCGGGAAACTGCTACCAACCGTCATCAGGACTTCTACATGAATGGTATTTAGGATAAACACCATATATCGACAAAGTGCTTTGTCCACTTTGTCCGAATATGTTTTTAACAATACGATTCCCCGTTACTCAGTATAAATATTGCCTGTGATCAGGTAGAATTCTAAAGAATCTCCTTGACAGGGTTACGCAGCTGCCACTACCGTTCTCATTACCGGAGCGTCTCAAAGCAGACAACACGGTAAGAGTGAACCGGTAAGTTACTATCTTCCCGATTAAGCTTTCAATTCGGGTTCAGGTTTTCCTATGATCCAGAAACCCTTTGTGGAGAGCTTTCCCATGGACATAAGATTGAAAATTGATTTATAAAATCAGTCGGTGTGTTAAGATGCAAACGGTTTTTATAACACACCAACAGTTTTAACTTTTTCAAAATTCATCCGTTAATTCATAAGCTGGACCGAATCGATATCCAGTATCACAAGTTTGATCCATGTAGGATCTCACAAGTCACCTACCAAGAGCTTGTTTGATGTTGGCTCAAGCAGGATTTCCATCTTCACTGTGAATACTTAAGTATCACTCGGATGTTCGGGCAAAATCACAAGGATAATGCGTAGGACTCTTGATATATTTCTTGTTTTCACATTGTGTGGATTAGCAAGCATATTTTGGATAAGTTTCCTAATGAGATTTATGGATGATCTCTTTTTCGGCTCTAGACTAGCTAGTGCACTTTGGTTTTTAGTAATCAAAGGCTGGAGCAGACTACCACCTTTTCAATACCAAGTGTCTGTTGAGAGACCTTGAGTGGCTAGGGAGGGTTGTGCATTGCGTCACTGGGTCCATGACGACTATCTTGAATACCAAACAACAACTTAGTGTTTCTGACAATTTATGTATTGACCCGGTTTCTGCCTAAGTGTATGGAGGACTTTTTTCTTTTCACCCTTTATCCTTACAATTCTTTTTCATTCTTCAACCCCTTCAGTGCTTACCGAGACTTTATGATTAGTACCTTGTTGGGTTTGTTCCAGTACTAGCTCCATTTCAGACGGCACTATTCTCTTATTCTCACTTTTACTCCTTTTTGTAATATACCTATGGACTTCTACACTAACTAGTGGAATGTCCCTGGGTAGATCCCTTTGGTTCTGGTTGGATCGTAGGAACGAATACCTAATCCTAACCACCTTATAACTCCAAGTAATTACAAACATGGTCGGTCTTTTGGTATATATATATATATATATATGTACATACATATATACATATATATATGTACATATATATATATACATATATATATACATATATATATATATATGTATATATATGTATATACGTATATATATGTATATACGTATATATATATATATATACGTATATATATATATATATATATATACGTATATATATATATATATACGTATATATATATATATA
>BQNB010034906.1:0-51259 GCA_026074375.1 Tanacetum coccineum
GAGTAAACGATCCTAACATTTTGTTTGAAAGTTGTTGTCCCAAAAGGCATTTTACAAAGTTTTTGTTAAGTATTTCTACTCTATTTTCATACCATAAATTCACTAGTCTATATACTTCAACCACTTTCAAAATCCACAATCATCCTCTAACCTAATCCCATCCAACACTTCACAATATCATGAAATAATCATAACATCAAATAAGTTAGTTTATGATTTATAAACATAACCACATGTATAAAATCTTAAGTAAGTAGTGTTCTTGATTTATTTGCAAATGTTTATAAAAGTAAACTAGTTGATGATATAACTTTATAATTAAGATGCTTATGTATAAAAATACATATTGTATGTATATGAGCATGAAATATCAATATCAATATATATGAAAATCAAAAGAGTGAAAGTAGTATGCTTGCAAAGTGTGTGATCAAATAGAAACACTAGCTTATGATTCTAAACCCAAAATCCCAATGAAAACCCTAAATCTTGATTATAAAAACCCTAACTTGATCTTGAAAAACCATTGCTTTAAAACAAAACCCTAACTTGCAAAACCTCTTGGAACACCTTAGATTAAACTCTTAATCAACCTTGTATACTTGTAATCTTGTAGAAATAAAAACTATGAATCTCAAAAGTAAGCCGTGGGTTTTAAGGGTATTGGGAGAGTTTACTTGTGATTTTTTCTAGTGAAATGAGAGTGAATGAAGTCTTGCATTATGAACCTATTTATACTCAAAATTTCTAGTAAACCACTAACACCAAAACCATCAACCATGGTTTAGGGTCAGGGGGGGATGGTAGGTTTGGAATTGACTAGATGAGATGGGAAAGGGGTGGTTTGTAGAGCCTTGATGAAATGAGAACAAGATGGTTGTAGTTGAATATTTAAGCAGAGGTATGCGTTTTTCCATGCTTATAACCCGCCACATGCACAGGCTTTTAGAACGCCGAGTGAGTTTTTGAACCTTTGTTTGTGTGTTATCCCCAACCCTGAACGGCCATATGTATGTAGTACGGAAATTATAGAATTTTTTTGGGGTATTGGGGTGATAATTATCTCGGTATGGTGGTTGAGTCTATGAGTATAGATAGGTAGAATGGTTTCCATACATGCAAAAAGGTTCCAAAGTGCAAAACGTAAACGTTTTACGTACTGTATAAAAATAAAATATGAAAAGTTATAAATTATTTTCGTATAAATAATATAACACTCGCTTGATGTAAAATTTTATTTGTTTGATGTTGGTTTAAGCTGAATGTTGATTTTTAGTTTACGCGATTTAACTAAATGGTTGAAATTAAAAGTAAATGCGTAAAAGTTTAAAATAAATAGTTGAATATTTATTGACGTAAAATGACGTGAAAATGTGAATTGTTACACATATTTTCTTTTAAACAGTTCACCTAGTTTTAAATTTATAAAACTCGTTCACCTATGGTCTACAACGCACTAACGGGCAGAGAACCCGATCGTGGGGTCGTCCTAAAATCTCAATATTTAGGTTTATAATCTGAATTGATTGTCACAATTTTGAAAGCTGTTTAGATTATGAAATGCAATAAGAATAAATACGAAAATAAAGTGGGAAATGTAATCAAGGGAGAAAGGCGTACTAGCCAAGTTACTACTCTATTAGTGTGAAGATGTTATTACCTAGTGCAATGTCTAATTACCGTTTTATATGGTGGTTCTAATTTCATTAGGCCCGAGTTGCATTCGTAACCTAACCTATACTTCCTATGATCTCAATCTCGTTGCTGACAGAAATCGGGCATCTAGGTCATAGTCCTTAAACCCCCAACTAGGAAGGAGTAGACTTTCGAGGTGTAAAGTTTGTTTGGGTTAGTATCAGTTTGGTATCTTGTTTGGTTTGTTTGTTTTTTTGATGATTTCATGGATAATCCTAGTGGGATGGACTAGTGGTGTCCAAGGAATACCATTACGTTGGTTTCATGAAAGTTTAGAATTGATAAGAGAGACCACTCATTTGACCTTTACAAGGAAGGTCATAGTCATTAAACCCCCAGCTACTCTAAAGACTTGTCTAAATGTCGACAATCCCACTACTCGGCATTAAACCCTCCTAAAAGGATTTCCTGCGCTTTATAAGTGCCTAATCTAATGCAGGCGGTGGTATGGGCAACCCCTACACTCGAAATAGATGTCCTCCTATCTCTTGTAACCTAATAGACTTCCTTTCAACTGTCCACGCCTACTCAATAGCTAAAAGGATCTACACTAGTCTTAGCACTACCAAAACGAAGAGATCGATCAACAAGCAATTCAAATATTCATACAAACAACAATTAAACTAAGAAACATACATCATCACAATAACTAGGCTAGCACTAAAAGTGCTTAGCCACTCATATTAAAAATTGCACAAATATTAATGAAAGAAATATTGGATTGATTAAATATTATAACTCTTATAAATACTTGATGAATGATTAATACAATAATGGTTTAAAGTAAAATTCTCCCTTGGAATGATGGTGAATGGAGTTGGAAAATTCCTCCTAATGAAATCCTAGTCGTCATTTGTTAGTCTTCAGTGGAAAGAATGACAAAATAAGCATAATCAGGGCTTGTATTTATAGGCACGATCCAACTATAGCGTAACCCTAAGTAAGGAGTTACGTCGTAGTTTCCATGTTACACGTATGGATTTAAAGGCTTGGCTTAGTTACAGCATAACTCAAAGGCATGAGTTACGCCGTAGTAACTCCATGTATCATTTCCATCCTTTGTTACGGTGTAGCCCCAATGGGCCAGCTACGTTGTAACTATAAACTTGACTAAACTTCTTTGGGTCGGGTAGAGTATGGGTTATGTAACAACCGGCAATTTTCGGAATTTTAAATGACGATTTTACCCTTCGACTTTTCGAGTCCGACTTGACTTTTGACTATTGACCTTTTATTGTCACATAAAAACGATTACCATGCAGCCGGTAATATTTCAGAACATGTTGAAATAATAAATCATGTTATTATCACATGTCTCTCATTTACAAATTTATTTCTCAAACTTATTTGACTTAAAAACGAGAAGATATCTCGCAAATTGAAAAAAAAAATAGCACACAACGCGTACCGACACAGAAATAATTAAATTATATTTAATTATTACTTTTATTATATAAAAATATTTAATAAATTAATTAACATGTTATTCAATAGCGTTTATTTAAACCCGGATGTTCAAGTTAAAGTTTTATTTTTTTGGACAAAGCTTACCCGTGATACCCGATGACTGCCCAATAAATAACAAACATTTTAAATAAATTTGATAAAACATTTATTAAAAGTAAACTCAGCTTTAGAATTATTTTTCGTCTACTTGCTCTACATAATTTATTATTTCAGAAAAGTATCCCACATGATATAATTTTATCTTTATCATATACGTTTTCGTTTCGTAGTTACGTCAAAACTCTTGTGATATTTTATGTTTTTACCCATTAGCCTAAACAATACCCACTAAACTCAACTAATGCACACCATTTACTCTATCCATGTGAATGGGTTATTCTTTTCTAACCTTACACGTGATCACCATGTTAGTTTGATATGATGTTTCATGCTTTATTATCTTGTGACTAACCCATTAAGCGACAACACATAAAAACTGGTCCACCTTGTTTTGTCATTCCCAAGCATAAGAAAGCATGAAAGAACAGACAACACAATGCCACACTTTTAATTCTTTATGAATGACGTTATCAAACTTTCCATCATTAAAACAAAGGAAACCATCCAAGCAACTTTCACACTATACACAACCCTTCTTATTCATGATATTAAAGATAAAAAGCGTTTTATAGCAACAACAAAGATTTTTTGTTGTACTCACTAACTCGCTCTATTTGATCAACGACTAGTTTTCCTGTAGAGACCTAAAAGCTACACCTTATCTATTCCTTTATCATATCAAGCGAGGTTTGTTTCCCGTCGAGTGTTGTAAAGATTTATGACGAGCTTCGTTATTATTCCTTCTACGGCGAGTTGTGGTTTCTAGCAAGATTTATATGTGAAAACCGTGAACAAAATAAGAATACGTACGTGAGTTATAGGAGTGGTTTACTCGAAATAGAATAAGAATAAAGCAAACCGTTATGATACGAGTTTCGATCACTCGTGAGTTTCAAGCAGTTTGCGACTATGCATCGCTTTTAGTTTACGTCGATTCTACAAGCTCCTCGTTCGGGTTGGCTTTTGTGAGAGGTGGTTTTTCGTAGCTTCAATTTCTCGGTGACAGTGTTTCGTTCACGTTGTCGATTTTTCTCTGACGGTGTTCCTTCCCACTTTATCTTCACGACCGCATCTAGGTAATGAAGGTATACCTTGTAATTCTTCTTGTAAATTAGATAAATTAGTAAATAGTGATTTTGTTTTGAATAGCATGGTTCAAGGTTTTAGATTTTAGTTATGGTACTCGAACAAGAAGCATGACAATAAAATTTATAAAATATTAAGGACAAGATATTACTATGCACATTCATGCACATCACGTGAATGTGTAAGTAAATGATGTGATTATTTAAGTTATTTTTGAAAC
This sequence comes from Tanacetum coccineum, assembly GCA_026074375.1. Lineage (NCBI taxonomy): Eukaryota > Viridiplantae > Streptophyta > Magnoliopsida > Asterales > Asteraceae > Tanacetum > Tanacetum coccineum. Next base: position 4,568 of record BQNB010034906.1, read on the forward strand.
AACCCTTCAAGATTTTATAAAATACTGCTATTGAACTTGAAGTTTAACTAGTTGGCAAACTTACACCCTAATCTTGTTAAAGTTAATGACTATGAAATCTGCACAAAAAAACATAAATTAAAAATAAACATGTTAACAAATAACGAAAGTGTTAATTCTTGTAAATACATAAATAAGTATAATAATTAGCCACACTGTCAAATAATACTTGTATCCAAATTCATGTTGATTAATTTCTCGGCTACTTGCGCGCTATGTTTCATCTGCACTCAAGGTGAGTTTATAGCCCCATGTTTTACTTGTTTTGCGTATATTTTTGGGATGAGAACATGCTTGTTTACAAATTCATTTACATGATCGATTACATACGTATTTACAAATTCATTTACATGGTCAATTACATATGTGTTTATATGAATGCTTACAAACTCATTTACATATCTCGCGATGAGATACATCACTAGTTTTTACTTATGGATACTACAACTTTGTTTTCATTCTAATAATTATGTATTAGCTTAAGTTGCATGAACTGTTAATTACTCGAGTGTAACGCGAATTTATAAGATAGATTCTATTGGGGGTTTACATCCCTATTTCGGTGACAAGCCTATAACTGGAAACGAATGTTATACCATGTTGTTACATTGAACTACATTTACATGAACATTTACTTTGATTGTCTGAAATTGATTGGCATTCACTAGGATACATTTATTAGTATAATTTTGGATATAGGTTAATTGTGAGGAGTGGTATTGCGTGTGGTAGGTATAGTGGTGTTAGTGATAGTGTCGGAGGAGTTTTAGTTTAGTTAAGTAGTTTGTGAGTTATGTGTACCCTGAAAAGATTGGCCATACATACAATCAAAAGCATCACATAAGCTTAGGGTATAATCGTAATCACATAGTGACTATTGTATTGGATACAATGGTCTAGCATACATTTTAAATCTTGGATATGAACACAAGTACTTCATTTTTATGATGACTATTATAAGGATGAAATTGTCTTACAAACACGCTTACTCATCTTTTGATTTCAATATTTGTAATTACAAAATTTATGAACTTAATACCAACTTTATGTTTGACACTTTAATCATGTTTTCTCAGTGAATTAGATGCGTGGCTTACTTGATGTGCATTGAGTCTAAATTGACAAGATTTCATTCATGGATTTCGACTTGCATGCAAATATCAAACCTCGTTGTATTGTTTGTTCAAGCTTTTGGTGGTATGCAATTATAGGACAAATGTTATATCCAATTTCATAAAAAAATCAACGAGATTATTTTCAAACGACACATTTAGAGGTCCGTTCTCTTGTAACCTGTGTTGTTGTATGATTAATTAACGGCCCCCGGACATTAAATATAACTATTTACATATAAAAATATTGATACTAGAAACTTACTCTTACTACTTGTGACATTAACTTATTTTGAATCTTTCCTTACTAATCTACAACATAGTGAAACTTCTTGTCGTAACTATTCTTATACTTGTACGTCCGCGCGACTCATTTTTTAGGGGTGTTACGTTGGTATCAGAGCACTGGCTATAGAGAACTAGGTTGCATATTTTACCCTAGACTATAGCGTTTTCCCACAAACATTGCATCACAACAAACATTTTCAAAGTGCATACACACTACTTGCTTACTTGGCTTAGGTTACTTGTTACCTTAATGCTTTACATGACCAGTACATAAAGAAATATATATGCTTGCATCCCTTTTGCGTATATCGTACGTTTATTTATTATGTGAGTAAATTAATTAAAGACTAGAACATTTTCTTAAGACATTGTGAGTTGCACAATGGTCTCTATTATATCCAGACATTGTAGTTACACAATGGTCTCATTCTTACTACTTAGACTTGATGTGTTGCACAATGGTCTCACTTTGTTCTCAGACATTATAAGTTAAACAATGGTCTCTAAGAATATTTTTTTACTCCATAACTTTATAAAATATGAGTATTACCGCGAAAACCGTCATTAATTTTTGTTTACATAGAATATGTATGATCTAAGTATTACTATTCCTTGTATGGTCTGACTTGTAATATAAGGATTGATAGATTAATTTTTATGTAAACCAAAACCTCACATTTCTGTTTATATGGGATTATGCATGAATCTAAGTATTACAAGTCTTGTATGGGTGGGACTCGTAATAGGAGGATTGATGTGATAATTGCTATGTTGACTCATACATAAAGACCTTTATCTTATTTACTATAACCGTATACTCATCATTATTTTTAACGCTATGTCGATCTTCCCTGATTGTTTACTCTTCGTCTCCGGAAGACGAGAGTTGATTAATCATTCCCGTCCCATACTCCATTAAGAAGCACATGAACTGTCCTGACTTCCATCAATCGTATTCAATGACCACCTTTGAATGTTATGTGATTACGCGTATTGCATCGTAAATATTAAGTAGGATGATTTATAAACCTATTATATTTGAAAGGATTAGGACGCCTCTTCATTTAAAAATAAACAAAATTATCATCACCGAACCATAAGTTTATCAATTCATTATTTACATTAAATTGGGACACTTCTTTATTGCAAATATTAAATAAAAATAAAGAGTGGGCTTAATGTATACAGATATGACCACTAAATATGAACTCGAACCCATAATCACCGAAATCCCTTAAAAATGTATACAAGAAACACAATCGTGCCTTACCACTCTGCAGAATCTTAAGGTCTCATATGGAACTACCCTATCTCACTCTTAAGTTATTACTTCTGCCGTTACAAATCTTTACGATCATGAACTGTTTGTGGAGCTAACCGACTTGTGCACACTTAAAATAATGGAGTTGATTCATCCTTGAACTAATGACTAAGTACCATATTCCGCCGTCTATCGCATAAGCTCTCCCGCGAGCTCCTCCCATTTGTTGAACTCTATTTTAAGGATATTGTTTCTCGAAGTGTCCTCACTCTTCGCATCCCACCACCATTGGTTGTAGTGATTGTCGTTATGGTTACTGTTGTGGGTCCTGGAGCGGTCCCAGCTCGTACAACTTTATCCAATAGGTAATGCAACCCCCCTTAAACTAGATAAACACCTATCAACGAAACATCTAGTTGAACTATTCATTTTGGACCACTAGTACGAAGACTTAGGTCGCGATACATCCTAGTACTGCCTAAGTAAGTTGCATACTTACATCCATTAGCCTCGTCCGTTATCAATCGTCGAACATTACATATATCAGAAACGAGACACTGTCCTTAAACATTTAAAACTTTATACAAACATACTCACGCGGCTACACTTTCTCTTTCGATGCTTTCACTATTAAGAGACTTTCTTTATAACGCGGTTATATCAGTCATAAGAACTGTAATGATATTTTTTTTGGAGATACCTATTTGGATGGATTAAATAGCCTGGTCAGACCTAGCCAAAATTTTTGGTATATTGAGAAGTGTCAAAATATCGAATTTTGCTGAATAAAGTTATCAGCGTCTTTATAGAGAATTGGTTTATAAAATCTTAAATCTTTTCTTGTCACAACAAGTCGGTTAACACCAAATTAAATCTCAGAGAATTTCTTTTAAGGGGTAGTACAACAACCGGCAATTTTCGAAATTTTAAATGACTATTTTACCCTTCGACTTTTCGAGTCCGACTTGACTTTTGACTATTGACCTTTTATTGTCACATAAAAACGATTACCACACAGCCGGTAATATTTCGAACATTTGAAAATAAATAAATTCATGTACTTATTACATGTCTCTCATTTACAAATTTATTTCTCAAACTTATTTGACTGGAAAACGAGAAGATATATTTCGCAAATTGAAAAAAAATAGCACACAACGCGTACCGACACAAAAAAACCGAAATACATAAATTATATTAATTAATCCACTTTTATAAATCCAAAATTAAATACAATTAATTAACATGTTATTCAATAGCGTTTATTTAAACCCGGATGTTCAAGTTAAAGTTTTATTTTTTTAGACAAAGCTTACCCGTGATACCCGATGACTGCCCAATAAATAACAAACATTTTAAATAAATTTGATAAAACATTTATTAAAAGTAAACTCAGCTTTAGAATTATTTTTCGTCTACTTGCTCTACATAATTTATTATTTCAGAAAAGTATCCCACATGATATAATTTTATCTTTATCATATACGTTTTCGTTTCGTAGTTACGTCTAAACTCTTGTGATATTTTATGTTTTTACCCATTAGCCTAAACAATACCCACTAAACTCAACTAATGCACACCATTTACTCTATCCATGTGAATGGGTTATTCTTTTCTAACCTTACACGTGATCACCACGTTAGTTTGATATGATGTTTCATGCTTTATTATCTTGTGACTAACCCATTAAGCGACAACACATAAAAACTGGTCCACCTTGTTTTGTCATTCCCAAGCATGAGAAAGCATGAAAGAACAGACAACACAATGCCACACTTTTAATTCTTTATGAATTATTACTGAGTTTATATATGTAGTAGTATATGGAAGTATTCAAACTCAAAAGCCACAACATATCTCATCAAATCATCATGTACCACCACCTTATACCCGGATATATGCTACTCTACCTTATCCCTATTACCCGAAACCTCCTTGCTAAAAATGACGTTATCGAACTTTCCATCATTAAAACAAAGGAAACCATCCAAGCCAACTTTCACACTATACACAACCTTCTTATTCATGATATTAAGAGATAAAAAGAGTTTTAGAGCAACAACAAAGATTTTTGTTGCACTCGCTCTATGTGACCAACGACTATGTTTCCTGGCGAGCTAAGCCACACCTTGTTCTATTCCTTTATCATATCAAGCGAGGTTTGTTTCCCGTCGAGTGTTGTAAAGATTTATGACGAGCTTCGTTATTATTCCTTCTACGGCGAGTTGTGGTTTCTAGCAAGATTTATACGTGAAAACTGTGAACCAAATAAGAATACGTATGTGAGTTATAGGAGTGGTTTAGTCGAAATAGAATAAGAATAAAGCAAACCGTTGTGATTCGAGTTCGCCACTCCGTGAGTTCAAGCGAGTTTGCGACTATGCATCGCTTTTAGTTTACGTCGATTCTACAAGCTCCTCGTTCGGGTTGGCTTTGTGATAAGTTGGTTCACAGCTCATTTTCTCGGCGACGTGTTTCGTTCACGTCGTGCGATTTTTCCGACGGTGTTCGCTTCCCTCTTTATCTGCACGACGGCATCTAGGTATGGAGGTATACCTTGTATTCTTCGTGTAAATTAGTAAATTAGTAATATTGATTTTGTTTTGAATAGCATGGTTCAAGGTTTTAGATTTTGGTTATGGTACTCGAATAAGAAGCATGACGATAGAATTTATAAAATATTAAGGACAAGATAGTACTATGCACATTCATGCACATCACGTGAATGTGTATGTAAATGATCTGATTATTTAAGTTATTTTTGAAACAACCCTTCAAGATTTTATAAAATATTGCTATTGACCTTGAAGTTTAACTAGTTGACAAACTTACACCCTAATCTTGTTAAAGTTAATGACTATGGATATCTAGACGTAATTAAATGTAGAAAAATAAAACGTAAGGTGTTCATTTTGTAACTACATTAATAAGTATAAATAATAGCCACATGGTAAATAAACTATTGTATCAAATCATGTAGAATTAACTTTTCTCGGCTACTTGCGCACTATGTATCATCTGCACTCAAGGTGAGTTTATAGCCCCATGTTTTACTTGTTTTGCGTATATTTTTGGGATGAGAACATGCTTGTTTACAAATTCATTTACATGATCGATTACATACGTGTTTACAAATTCATTTACATGGTCGATTACATATGTGTTTACATGAATGTTTACAAACTCATTTAAATATCTCGCGATGAGATACATCACTAGTTTTCGCTTATGGATACTACAACTTTGTTTTCATTCTAATGATTATGTATTAGCTTAAGTTGCATGAACTTTTAACTACTCGGAGGGTAAGCGCGAATGTTATAAGATAGATCTATTGGGGTTGACATCCCTGTTCGGGTGACTGGCTATCACCGGAAACGAACGTTATACCATGTCGTTACATTGAACTACATTTACATGAACATTTACTTTGATTGTCTGAAATTGATTGGCATTCACTGGGATACATTTATAGTGCCTGAAATGATTGGCATACATACAAGTCAAAGCACAGTTTCATGAACTTAGGTGTGTAATCGTAATCACATAGGTGACTATTGTATTGAATACAATGGTCATGCATACATTTCAAATCTTAGATTTGAACACAAGTACTTACATTTTTTTTGATGACTATTATAAGGATTGAAATGGTCTTACACGCTTTACAAATCTTTGATTTAATCTTTGTACTTACAAAAATCTATGAACTCACCAACTTTGTGTTGACACTTTTAAGCATGTTTTTCTCAGGTGAATTAGATGTTTGGCTTACTTGATGTGCATTGGAGTCTAAATTGACAAGATTTCATTCATGGATTTCTACTTGCATGCAAATGATCAAACCTCGTTGTATTGTTTTCAAGCTTTTTGTGGTGATGCAATTATGGGACAAATGTTATATCAATTTCAAAAAAAATCAACGAGATTATTTTTCAAACGACACATTTAGAGGTCGTTCTCTTGTATCCTGTGCTGTTGTATTATGAAGTAACGCCCCCGAACATTACTTCCGATGCGACTCATTTTTGGGGGTGTTACAGGTTACGACTTAATTTCATTGAACCAACTATGTCGTAACTTTCTTCTGGATGAGTCACTTATGCATTTTTCTTCATATTTTCCTAAAAACGAAACATAAAACAATTAAGTACATGAAATATAACAATTATAAGTATTTTTACAAGGGAATTTGATATTAAAAAGTATAAACTTTTGATGTTATCATCTACCCACCCCCTAACAGCTCCGTCCAACGTATGTTGGCACATCCTGCACCATACTGGCATTTTCCACTCTCCTTGATTAGCTACTCCAACAAAACGGCTTATGTGGTCATCCGGGTTGGTGGTTCCATCGTACATATTTAAGTTAGTATGCACAACGGCCGAGAATTCGATGATCCTCCGTGTGAACGGGGACCTTAGAGACTCCTTGAAAGGCTTCTACAAGTCTGCATCCTGCGATCCTTCAGCCTCATCGTCGTTTGCTTTTTCTTTTTGCAACGTATCTTCTTCCTCGAAGTTCAATCGCAACGGCGTGATGACGCTCCCTTACTTCTCATTGTGTTGCTTTATCAAATCCCAAGGAGAGGACATATGAAGCACGGTTTGTTTTTGTAAGTTAGGAGAATCATTTGTGTTTGTCCCACCTCCTCTGGCTGGCGTGACCAGAGTAGCGGGTATTCTGAGAGGACCAACCATTCAAAAAGCTTTGGTAGATTGAGAATATGTCCCATGGATGGCACCAATTTGTTAAGGTAAAATCTTGCCCTTCGGTCCAGACTAGCGTAGGTCCCTTCGGACTATGGTCAACGTCCTTCGAACACCTACACAAGTGAAAGAGAGCACATTAAAACTCTCCCCGAGTTCGACCCCAGGACCAAGCTCTCTGGCGTGAGAATGAGTATCGAGGAATTACGAAAGGTAAGTATGCAGTAAATGAGAGTAAAGCGCGCGTGCGTGTGTGGAATTAGGTAAAAATATTGATACCACCCCAATAATGTATACCTGATAGCGACATCTCTTTACGTATACATGATAGATGACGTCTTGTCTGGGAGCGGTCTCTGATTTGGTTAGCGTTTCGTGATACCCGGGTTGCAGCGTCACAGTATGGAGTCAGACTAGGGCCCACTTGTCAGAGGAGATCCCTCGGATAAAGGCAAGACCCATTGGGTAAAGGGACATCTGGTTGTTTCCTTCGTCTAACGAACGTATCCCCCTGACAAAAACCGCTCGATTAGTGTTATCGTCCGGAATATACTGTCTGAACATATACACGAACTGAGGGCAATGACTATAAAGGAGTGTTTGGGTGAGCTAGAAGCAATAGTAGTGACCATCAAAGTACGCCTAATGAAGCTTAAATATCAAGCTCAGGGTTGGTGTGTCGGTTGGTCATTACTACTGCGGCCTTATATATTTTTTATTAGTGGTGGAGAGTGACAATTATAAGATATAAATGGCGAGAAAGTAGTTTAAGGGTAAGATGATCTCACGCTGAGTTTGTATGAATATTGATCGCAGTGACCAATATGAATGCTTTAGTTTCGCTTAATAAACACATTTTGTAAGTATACATTTTATTGTTATAAAAACTTTTTATAAGTAAAGGTAGAAGATATCGATCAGCCCTTTTTTGGAAACTTATATGTCTACCATTAAACACAACTTCAAAACTACTCCCATTCATCGAGTGATCAAATTATTTAAAAAAAATTACCGGAACTAGATAAAATATTTGATAAGCTCACAAAAGTCAAAACTCCTTTTAACGAAGAATAGCAAATTTCACACGTTTACTTTTTCACTCTTTCGATTTTGTGCGATCATATTTATCTTGACATGAACATCAGTCACCTAAATATACTAGTTTCCACATGACTACCAAAGACATATATGCATGATATCGCAAAGCGAAATGTGCTACCCACGTACGATACTTTACACGAACACTATAATCTAACATACATTACGCCTAACAAATCCATCTATTGTCTATATTTGGACTTCAACGGCTCAACGCTCATCCTCATCGTTGGAGGGCAATCGTGGTACCGCTAGACTACAAGAACCTCATTGATGGCAGTGAACATCATTGCTTCTTTTTTTCTCCTTCCAATCTTTACTTTATGAGAGATTTCTAAATATACACCCTTTGAGTATCGCAAGTTAACATATATTGCTAGCCAGTGACGTGTGTGTATAATATTCAGAATATGATATTTCTACGAAATTTGTATGCATTAGAATTTAGAAATATTCAAACTTCACATTGTATATGTATGAACTCGTGTCATACATATTTCATAGACACATAATTTTTTTTTATCAATAGCTACACGTAACCATAATGTCAAACCCCCAGAAAACATCACTCTCTTCCTCTTTGGCAACTTCCATCATTTTATTTATTTATTTATTTACGCGTTAACATGAAAGTTGACTAGTAAACATACATGAGTTGACTCTAAGTTTATACCAACTGCTGAAATTATTAGTCTAAGTCAAGTGCAATATTTAGGATCATGGCTTTTGTTAAAACGTGTTTTATGATGTTGTTACATAGTTTACTATGGACTATATCCACCGGCAATAGTGCCTGTTGTTGCTATGATAATGATCTTAAACGAGTGCACACCGAGGTTTCTTGGACTCCAACGTTGTCAAATTTAGTCACTCGTGTGATATTTGTCATGATCCTGCTCGATATAGTCATGTATAAGCTAAGAAAACATCACGAAAAATCCCTTGTTAAGGATGAGAAACACGAACAAAAATTGATGTCTTTCTCATCAGAACATCCATGCCGCCGCTTTAGCCTAGCCGAGATTCAGTTAGCAACAAAGAACTTTGATCCAGAAATGATCATAGGAAAAGGTGGATTTGGTAAAGTGTATAAAGGTTTTATTGATGATGCTGGAATAACTGTCGCGATCAAACGGTTGGATTGTATATCTAGACAAGGAGCCAGTGAATTTTGGACAGAAGTCAAGATGCTTTCAAAGGTTCGACATGGTCACTTGGTCTCTTTAATTGGATATTGTAACGAGTTTGATGAGATGATGGTTGTATACGAGTATATCTCAGGTGGGGACCTTGCAAAACGTTTGCATAAAGTCGACGGAAAGAGTACAAGGACTCCTCTATCTTGGGTCGAACGTCTCAAGATATGTATCGGGGCTGCACGCGCGTTGGATTATCTTCATACTGGGACAGGAGTCGAACACAGAATCATACATAGGGATGTTAAAAGCTCGAATATACTGCTAGATGAGAATATGGCAGCCAAAGTATCTGATCTTGGGGTGTCGAAAATTGGTCCTGTGAATCAACCGTGTACTCATGTGAGCACTGATGTCAAAGGGTCGTTTGGTTATTTTGATCCGAATTATTTCTTGACACGTAGATTAACAAGGAAATCTGATGTTTACTCATTTGGGGTTGTACTATTAGAAGTATTATGTGGGAGGCCTGCTGTTGATCCATGTCTTGGAGACGACGAACTGGGACTAGTTGGATGGGCCCAACGGAACATAAAAGAAGGAAAACTGAATGATATAATTGACCTGAATATGACTGGTCTAACCTCTTGCTCAAGGATGAAAATCCAAATTATGCCTGATTGTTTAAAAGCATTTGTGGAAATTGCTGTTAAATGCTTACAGACTCGGCCTAAAGACCGTCCAACTATGAGTGAAGTAGTAGTCACGCTTGAGGCTGCGCTGGCATTGCAAGAAAGAGGGGACTATCTTGTATGTGGTCGTTACAACAATGGTGAACAAATAAGTTTAAGTTCATACATCAATTCCGGAAAGATAATGACATTATCAAGAATGTTACGAAATATGTTGCCTGCCAAAACCCCAGTAAGACCCGGTAAGTTTATCATTTACTGTATTTAATTTGGGTTATTTGCATAGAGTACTTTTGCACCTTGTCTTGTTTTAGCCATTCTACTTTCCTTTTGTAGAGCCGAGTCACTAAAATCTAGTTTGGTGTCATTTTGTAACCCTCATTCTTAACATCTGTATACAAAACTTAAATTTAAATTTAAATTTTTTATAAAAAAAAGTCCCTCCATTTTTGAAATCTCGATCTTAAGGTATTTTGCCTACAAAAAGACTCAAACAAGACACAAAACCATCTTTTAATGACTCGTATGTACAAACAATAAACTAAATAAATACAATGACTAAAACGGGACAAATGAAAAAGCACGTTGCTACTTGAGGCAAATAACCAATATCTAAAATGTCTACATGTTTATTTGACTTTAGTTGTTGGTAATGGATCGTTGCTTGGAAAGAAGAAAAAACAACATAAATGGTTTCTTTCCAGCAAGTTATCTAACAAAGTTATACCGAGCGAAAGTGGAACTAGTTTCCAAGAAGTTGAAGTTGAAGATTCTGGTCTGAAAAAATTCAGCTTAGATAGACTTAAAGTTGTGACTAGGAACTTTAGTGACGATATGGTGGGTGAGGGAGCGTTTGGAAAAGTTTTCAAAGGTTGGGTTGAACCAGAAACATATGTTCCTTCAAAGGTTGGTTCAGGGATACTGATTGCTATTAAAAAACTCGATCTCGATGGTGATCAAGGAACTGAAGAATGGCAGGTAATCTATATGCTGTAAGAAAGTTTCTTTAATCCATAGTATGCAACACTAATTATAAATTTTAATGATAAATGCAGACAGAGGTGAAACTTTTAAGCAGGTTGAGTCATCCGAATCTTGTCAAGTTATTGGGATACTGCTCCGAAGATAAAGAGTTACTCCTAGTTTATGAGTTTATGGAGAAGGGGGACCTTGATAGCTACATATTGAAACGTAAGCGTATTTTGTAGCTTGAGTACTATGATACATTGCTAATCAAATGGACATTAAGTTGACATTTTTGTCCACAAATGCAGAAAGATATGGACTATCACTTCCATGGTCAATGCGGGTCAAGATCATGATAGGAACAGCTCAAGGCATCGCCTATCTGCACACTGAAGAGAACCAAATCATATACCGTGATCTGAAGACTTCTAACATATTGCTCGACCAGGTATTATGGTATTGTTTTGAGTTTATTTCATATAGTACCAACAGACTTTTTATTTTCCCCGTTCTACTATTTCAGTAAGTCTGTTTGATTAAAAGCTGACTTGTTCAGCTTTGAGATACCATATACACGCTAAAAAAAACTGTTTATTATTTCATATAAGATTGGATGTTTTTCATATCCGGATTCTGTTTCTTTTTCACAGGAATACAATGCAAAAATCGCAGATTTTGGGTTGGCAAGGCGTGGACCGATAAATGGTGATACACATCTTTCTACCCAAGTAAAGTAAGATCACCTCTAGGTATGCCCAACACTACACTTCACTAAGAATACCTAGGAGCTAGTCCCTTTATTCAGAATAAAACAACAAAACAACATTGTTCTTGAGCATTTAGGTTTAAATCGATCAAATCCACAAGAGACATATAATGATACGATTCACACCAGAGAAAGGGCAAATAAGTCATGCATATACAGGTTAATAAATAGCGTGGAAAGCGTGCGTAGCGCATAGCCAAAGCCTTCAAGCTTTAAGCGTGAGGCGTTGCGTCATAGCGTTTTAAAGGCTGACTCAAGTGGCAAAAAATATTATAGAGTGGGTCAATATAAGTTAGCTACTAGATAAAAATTGAGTAACGGGTTACTAAGACCGGAATCCCATACAAGTAACCCAAAGCATAAATACCTGTAAATAAGCTCAAATCCATGAAAATTTTTAAAGCTGTCAAAAAATCTCAAACGCTATAAATATCGCGCTATATGGCGCCTTAATTTGCACGCCACGCCTCAAGATGAACGCCTTGCCTGTTCGTAACGATGGAGGCCACGGCCTCGCGCTAATAGCGCCGCAAAGCGCGCTACGGCCCCTATTTAGAACCCTGTGCAATATGATGACATCCATGCATACATCTACTACGTGTTTTTCATTAAAAACATGCATGGAGGTATATGATATTTTGCTCGTCTACTCCGTATTGGCTAAGGAGAATAGCAAATCAATAATGCTTTTTGTTTTAATTAGATGTGCGTTTATTTAGGGATACATTGTCGCATCTCATATAAGATCTCTAATGGTTCATTTTATAAAACAAACAAACTTGATTTCAAGTTATAATACAACAACCTCATTCAAGTTTACAATAAACAACCACTCGAACCCCCTCCTTTCTTTTCTCTATTCGACCGGATCACAACCAACACCTTCACAGTTCTGGTTTTTCTACTAACAATTCCTACACTGTTAATATCTAATAATTATTATCAAACCGTCCTAATGTTTATAATTAACGACCGATTTAAATATTACGTGGAAACATATTAATATAATTAATATACGAATAAATATATTAATTACATTAATAAACGTATCCTCTGTGTAAACGGGGTGGCGCCCCCATAGGGTTCGACATATTTCCGGCCGTAGATTTAATTAATATTGACATATCCCAACAACTCCCCATTTGGACCTTTCACAAATAAATATAACAACATTGGTAATCGTCTAGCAACGACCGTCAATGCTCTCAGAATACCTGACTGTACATTCTTAAAGTCACAGTAAATGATTTTATGAATTTACAATCCCTTTGTTTCCGATACCGTGTTAAAAATGATATGGATCAAAGTCATTCCATTAATTAACTATTCTGTTTCTCGTATCATATTATTAATCAAGATTACCAAAAAAATCATGAGACAATCTACCTGAGTTATTGTGTGCGGCCACACATATATCATGATTACCCTACAGGGGCCCCAGTGGCATCATACTTCAACATGATGGAACAAATTCTTTATTGACTACAAGTGAGCCAAGTCCCATATGCTTCAGAAAATCAACTTCTGAAAATAGTTTCTTATTAGCTACCTTATTCAGGATAACCTTAAACTAACATCAAGAAGTATTATCCACACATTCAAGACCTACTTGCATCTCAAGTCTAAGGATGTAGTAAATTAAAAACACTTTACAAGATTCACTAAATGGACGCCGATCCATAAATGTATCTTGTGCGGGAAAATCCAATATGCATCTATTGAATATCATGCGATTTGGTGACTATCCTTAATCACCAATTATCAAATATCTCCAATATCAAATTCTACAATATCACCAACATCACACAATTTCTTAGTTTTTAACACTATTCTCATATTGTTAATCGACAACGGATTAATTTAGAATAATACAGTTTATTATTCATGGATTTAAACATAGCAAAATATAGGACACAATTTTATATTAAATATAACCCACATACCTCGTATCATTATCATTAATAAAAGAATAGTCCTAAACATCCTTGACCCCTATCCAAATACTAAATAGATCAAATGCATAAAAATTATAGTTGACAAATCATGGCCTCAAGATACGACAATCAACTTGTTGACAAAGGCTTTAGATTTCATAATATTCAACTAGATTTGACTTTAGAAAATTTTAAGAATACTTATTTTTAAAATGAATTCAATAAGTGAAAGTTATTGAATATTAATGATGATTGTTTGTTCCAATATATCCAAATATCTTGACACACTATATCTCATAAGTTGTGAAACATCAACAGTCAAACTAATGACACAATCATCTTCCACATCGTCCAAAACTGTAAAGCAATCTTATTCTTTAATGATAATGCAACTATTCCCTCATAAGCACAACTAGTCCACATGGTCTTCATCAAAACATGAAATCACTACCAAAACTATATTGAGTGTCATCTCAATTCGATTTAGCAAAATCCGTGTACAAAAACATCCCCATGCCTTTTAAAATCCGTAAACAATGAATATTCACTTAATAATGTTTGGCACCTCATGAACTTCAAGTTCAATGGTTTATTCTATGCATGCAAACAAATTGTTGCAATATATATCCTTATATTATCAATACTCTATAAAAATCCATAATCTAAGAAGAATTTTCCAACCAAACATACCTATATTAAAATATTTCGATTCAATTATTATCAAATAACTTTCGATTAAATACCAATGTTTTTAAATCATCTTGCAATTCAAAGCTTACTACAACTATTCCTAGCTACACAAAATGATGTACATAATAATCATTTAGTACCACATTATTTCCATTGATGTTCTATCTATCTTATCAAAAGATATGAATCCATTAGACTTTCTAAATGAAATGGTCCATGTTGTGTTAAACTTATATAGACCATATAAGTTTTTATTATCCGAAATCATATTACTCAATGTTGTAATTTAATTTCCTAGAAATCTTTCAGGTGAAGTAATCCTGAATATAATACTTTCACTAGCTTTTAGAAATACTCATGAGTTATCTAATTATAATAAATTTAAATGAAGTAAATGATTAACTAATCAAAAATTTAAGATTATCCTCCAAGATGCTTACAATAATCCCTACATGGATCTTGCCATTAGTACACTTAAAGAATACTTCCATAAAGATTCTAATATTCATCATAAATCCATTGATTACTCTAAACCGACCTCCAGGCAATAGTAATTCATTCTAGGAAGAGTTTAAATTCTATTGCCATATTCATATATATGAACTTTAGTATGACAAATCAATCCATCTTTATATAACTTAATGTGTATAGAAAGGAATATTAATCGACAATCAATTGCTTTGAGTATGATTAAAATCTAATCTAATACATGCATTAAATATGTGTACAACATTGTCCATATGAGTTTGATACCTAGAACATTACCACTTGGGTTTTTCTTCTCTTTGAGGAAACTCATTATAACTTCACAGTCTAACTATTTTAGTTAAAGATCAATCAAATTTCAAAATTGATTATCTTGTGGACAACATCTTAACATTCATAGCTTGAGTCTTTATCAAATTCAAAATTCAACAATGCATATTAATGGTTACACCATGATACCGAATTCAAAATTCAATAATGCATCTTTAACAGGTTCACCATGATCTTGTGACTCATATTCCTCACTATTGATATAACATTTATCAATCAAGTATTTGAGGTATCCTTGCGGATCTATGAATGAATATTATATCATTATAAGGTTTAACATTTAAAACCTTGACATGATATTCACCAGTGTGTTTAGAAGGTTATGTATTTTGTATTTTATATCTCTTCCAGATCTAAAACGCTCCCACTTGCTTTTTGTAATTAAAGACTCTTCTATAATTACTTAGCATGTAGAGTAACAATAATTTGTTCTCTTTTGGGACATTACAAGATACATTGATAGTTGCTGAATCTAGTTTGTTAATATCACTCTTCATAAGAATTTTAACAAATCCAGAACTTCAATTTTAAGACAATGTGAATCATCACATTCCATAATCATGATTACGTCTTATTAACCTTCTAGGTTGGAGTCTTATTGAGTATATATAAGACATACTCAATTTCAAACCTTGAGAGATTTGGAGGTGAAATATTTAAGTTATCAAAATCAAATAATTCCAAAGAATTTGATTCAACACTCTAGACATACCTTGAATATGTGGTATTCTATGAGTAATTTTATTGTGAGACTTTATCACAATCTTTTAAATAACTTAATACTCTTTAGGTCACATACTTATCAATTGTGTCAAACCAAATTGAATAGATAGTATTTAAAAACCTATTTGCATGCAATAATGTATACGGCTTTAACTATTTCAAGAAATCTATCAATGTTAACTATACATTATTTTGCCTTTGAACAATTCAAGGACTTTTGTTCATGTCATAGCCAGAAGATATAACTTACTTTATGTTATAAGTCTTTTAACAATTAACGGACTTAGTGTTTATTAATTTACAATAAACATAAACATATTTAACTAAAGTAATTCTGAACACCAACTCTTGGCTTCAGTAGTAATTTCAAGTTAATCAAGATTACTTCATTATTTGTGACATTCCAAGAGCACATAAACCTTTTACTTGAAGTAGTTTATAAATTAAGATTACTTCATTATTATGGACATTCCAAAAACACATAAACATTTTACTTGAAGTAGTCTTTAATTCATATCTCGACATATTGTTTCTTACCTTACGGTCAAGAGAACTTTTAATCATATTGTTTTTGTCATGTGTTGTTCCTTGCACACAATAAAGATTTCTCCCACTTGTGCATGGCACAACATCATACATGTAGTTAAACAACACGACATTCGTTTGTTTATATGGACAATATGATAGTGTCACAGATATTAGCGTTACAAGTAGATATAGAACCATTTTGTTTAATAAGAAATAGTGCACGACTATCCTTAAAACCATGAGTGTCTATAGTTGGAAAATTATGCATTATCTCAAGACAAGCGAGAAATAATCTTGGTTACTAACAAGATAATAAACCTTGCAGCTCCCACTGAATTAGACAACATTACATTAATGTCTTGTTCAGAAATAAATCACGATGCTCCCACTGGATTTGACAACATTGCAAGTGTTCCATAACCAGTGAAAACAAATAGTGATCTATTTATTTTCCAACTTTCTTTGAAATCTTAATTAGTAGCAATGTACTTGGATTTCAAAAATTTCTACTATGTAGATGAGGGACTATCCATCAATGCTATTGATTAACTTGAAAATTGGGCATGCAATTTCCTCCTTAATTTGGATTAAGACAAACAACTAGATATATTATCCTAGTTTGCCTTTACCATTTTGCGGTAATAATGGTATTTTTCTAATCAAGAACTCATAAAACATCTTACATTAAGATGTTACCATTTGATAGCTTTAAGAACATATTCTCTAGTTATCTATATGTCTTATATCTTTCAAAATATTCACCATGAAATCTATATGAAAATATAAGTCATGCAATATACTTAACTTTTAAGCTTGCTATGAGTTTGATTACATTAGGACAATTCCTACGTTCCTATTATAACTTTCCGGAGCAAGAAAGATATTAGGAATGAGTCTCCATGTTCCTTACAAGGAAAGGAGTCTCGGTTTGACTTCTTTGATAAAGAAACAAACCATTGTTTACGGTTTTATCGTTGCATTAATACTATTAATAGAATCGCAAAATTCAATTTTAGTATTTTCGATAATACTCCTTGAAGAAAATTAACTACCCATGTTTATTCAAATAAACAATTAATTTTCTAAGGTTAGGATCCTACTTGACATACCACCACCACATCAGTTGATCTGCTAGTGATGGTGTATTCAAAAGGTAATCAACGATTGATAATTCACAACTTTTGTAACTCCTAAACCATATGGGACTTACTTTATTACAATAATATCTAGTAAGCATGTTTCATCCCATCTATGCCGCGTGTTAATAGGTCTAACCACAACAACGCTAAGTCGTCCAATCAAAAACTGTGATTATGTAACACTCACCGTCTCACGGAAAAGCGTATAATCACCTTGAGATTGCAAATCTACACACGTCTCACGCATAGTAAAGAGCAATCTACAAGTGTTTTTACAAATTGGATGGCAACAACTTAGTTGAAAAAGGGTATTTTATTTGACGTGTCAAATATGTACGAAGAAGCATGCATACATCTTCGTATCATAGATTTTAATAAAAACTTTATTCTCAATTAAGTTATTATTACGGTATCACCTATTATCATCGTATCAAATACATAAATAGTGAGACCTTAAAATTGACGATTCAACGTATCTTTAAATATAAAGATTTGCTTTTTACCGCGGGAAAAGATTAAAGAATGGTTAAAAACCATTCAAACCCTAGACCATTTGCGACTTCCTAATTAGTATGCAAGGTAAGGAAACTACAACGTAGTCAGGTATTATAGGGTAATGGTGTCTACAAGACCGAAGTCCTGATGAGTCTCCCCGAACCCTATCCTTGCAACTAAGTAGTAATCGTCATTGATAAAAAATAAAACTTTAATTTGGAAAACACATTATGAACTATAAATAGTTCATAATAAATCTGATTTCATAATAATTAGTTATGTTTATATTTATTTTTTGAAAAACCCTTTTATTTTCTCACAAGTCCAAACTTAAAATAAAAACAATATAAACACTAAACTAATTCAAATAACAATTATTCAAAACAATCACTTAACAATTAAGTCATGCAAATGTCAATTTATGATCCAAATTATCTAATAATTAAAACATGTATATATTTATATAAGGCTCCTTCGTCCTAAAAACTCCGGCCACATCCATCGACATAATCGATTGCGTAAGCCATATAAGAATATATACCACATAGCACATAAAATTTAAGCAAATTTTAGGCCCCATTAAGACATAGCCAAGGTCTTCCCTAGCTTTTAAAGTCGTGGATCGAAACCACATAAAGTTAATGTCTATGTTTTAATTCTTGATCATCATATTTACATAAAACCCTTTTAACAATTAACAAGATTTATATCACATATCTCTCCATGATAAATTGCATGTAGTTATCATGGATGCCGAATTAACAATTAATTTTAAACATAAAACTGATCAATTAACAATTAAACGCATCAAGTTTTATCAATAAAATTTCATACAACCTAGAATTCGTCTAATTAATTTTATAATCAATAAAGATTGAATCTTGATGCACAAAGATCGAATCTTTATGCATAAAACGCCCAAAGGGCTTAAAAATTAATCAAGAACCCTAATTTTTTTTTGTCAAATTTTATTACTTGTAACTACAAATTCTACACGATGGCTCGTGATGCCACTGTTGGAATTTTAGATCTAATTTAACAATTAAACATATCACGAGTACGCAGCGGATAGATTAACACGTATAGAATATGTAATTAACAAAGGGATCAAGAACGCGTACCTTTTAGCAATTAACGAATACATCGTCTTGAATATACGCGTGTGTATAATAAATAATACAACACGAAAACCGCCCAAGTTATCAAAGTAGATAACCTCTATGGTATGCACACACTACACGTCACTAAGATACGCTAGGATGCTAGTCCTTTATTCACGAATAAAACAACAAAACACATTGTTCTTGCTTTTAGGTTTAAATCGATCAAATCCACAAGAGACATATAATGATCGATTCAAATAGAGAAAGGGCAAATAATGTCATGCAAATATGATGACATACATGCATACATCTATGTGTTTTCATTAAAACATGCATGGAGGTATTACGATATTTGCTCGTCTACTTCCGATTGGCTAGAGGAGATAGCAAAATCAATAATGCTTTTGGGTTTAATTAATGTGTCGTTTATTTAGGGATACATTGTCGCATCTCATATAATGATATCTATGGGTCATTATATAAACCAACAACTTGATCTCCAAGTTATAATACAACACCTCCTTAAGTTTACAATAAACAACACTCGACCCCCTCCTTCTTTCTCTAGTTCGACCAGTCACAACCAACACCTCACAGGTTTGGTTTTTCTACTAACAAGTCATTCACTTGTTAATATCTATTAATTATTATCAAAAATCTAACGTTATAATTAACGACCAATTTAAATATTTCGTGAAACATATTAATATAATTAATATACTATAAAAATATTAATTATATTAATAAACGTATCCTCTGTGTAAACGTGTGTGCCCCCATAGGCTCAAATATTTCCGGCCGTATATTTATTTATGATATGGACATATCCCAACACCAACTTACTTTTTATTTGAGCTTATTTCATATAGTACCAACTTACTTTTTATTTGTCCTGTTTTAGTATTTCTACAAGTCTGTTTCACTAAAAGCTAAAAGCTGACTTGTTCAGTTTTGAGATATTATATACACGCAAAAAAATACTGTTTATTATTTCATTTAAGATTGGTTGTTTTTCATATCCGGATTCTGTTTCTTTTTTCACAGGACTACAATGCAAAAATCGCAGATTTTGGGTTGGCAAGGCATGGACCAATAAATGGTGATACACATCTTTCTACCGATGTAATGGGCACATACGGCTATGCAGCTCCAGAGTATATTGCAATAGGTGTGTCACCTTGTAAATTCACTATATACTACGAATCATAAAGTGACATGTGGTATGTACAGGTTATTTAAATGGGAAGAATGACATATATTCCTTTGGAGTAGTGCTACTGGAGACTCTAACTGGCTTACGGGTTTTTGACAAAACTCGCCCAAAGAACGAGCAAAATCTGGTGGAATGGATGAGGCCAATGTTACATAACAAGAAAATGGTTAAGAATATAGTTGACCCGATTCTTAGTCTTGACTATCCTCCCAAAGCGGCTTACAAGTATGCTCAACTTATTATAAAGTGTACTAAACCAGAACCAAGAGATAGACCATCCATTGAACAAGTGTTGCAGAGCTTAGAACGGATTAGAAGTGTTAAAACAATCATATGACCAGGTTTCTGTTTGCTAGATATCCTTTATGAAACCTGCTCTTTTGTATTTTACCAATGTGTTGATTTGGTTCATGTAGCATCTACTTCTTATATAAAGGAAGGTTTGTAAAAAAATCTTCCCCAAAACCCTTTAAAATAAAACATGTGGTATTTTTGATTTTTAAGGACCGTCGGATCAAAACCAAACAATATACCCCCACATTATCTCCTTCCCCATCAGTTACACAATTTCTCTACCCTAAAATTATTCCCCAAACCCAATTCACTAGTATTCAAATTCAAAACAAAATCTCATATAAAAAATCTTTTTCCATGTTGCTCAAGGCTCCTTCCTCAAAACCCGGATCTGCTGTAAATAATTTGATTGATGATCTATTATTTCTGGTGATAATAATTGATTATTTACACAAATCAACACATATCCCAAATCAACACAAAAATCATTTGTCATTATCGTATGTGTTCATCAACATAAACATCTAAATCCATTGCCGATGAAATGAAAACCTTTTATCTTTTATGAATTTGAAGATGGTTCAAAAAGTCACGAAATTTGGGAATACATCCAACTGATTTAATTTTGAGGCTATTTTTTTCTTTAGATGTTGTTTTCATCATACTTTATTGATCTACATATTTGCAATTGATTGTGTATAATTTTATGGATTTATCCCTAATTTTGAGTCTATTGTTTTTATTGGTTATATGCATACTAAGAGCTTGATAAAATGCCTAAATGAAGAAAAAATGTTTTAACTGAAGATCATTTATTATTTACATGTTTAGCTATTTTTATGCTGTTAGATAATGGGCTACTTCTCATGGTAGTAAACTTTCTGGGTATATTTCTATGCACTTCTTCTTTCATCGTCTTTTTTTATATCAACTAATTATCCCAACAAAATTATGAGATAATGCATGATTTGCCTGTAAATAATTTAGAGAAGTAGATAATACAATTTTGACTTGATTTTCAGATAATCATGATAACCATAACCTGGTCCAGTGGATATGAAATCATTGAAGCTCAACCGTTTATCGAATGAGGTCAAAGAGAATGAGTAGAAGCAATCCTCTAAAACTATACCAATATGTAAGTCTAAAAGTTTTATTTGCAAAGTTCATTTCAATCATGCTTTGTATTTTTTTAGTGCTTTTATTTTGGTTTATAGTAGACAAACAAATAAAAAGATGGATAGCATACGACATGAAAAATGTTGTTGAATAATGTTGTAACAGTTGTAATTAAACTTGAAAAAACATATGTATCAAGGGCATATGGCAGTTATCTAAGCTCAACAACAACCATGAAGATGGGGATTGAAAAAGTACTCAAAGAACAATATAGAAATCTACTTCTTATATAAAGCAACGTTTGTAAAAAAAATCTTCCTCAAAACCCTTTAAAATAAAACACGTGGCATTTTTGATTTTTAAGGACCGTCAGATCAAAACCTAAACATTATACCCCACATTATCTCCTTCCCCATCAGTTACATAATTTCTCTGCCCTAAAATTATTCCCCAAACCCAATTCACCCATATTCAAATTCAAAACAAAATCTCATATAAAAAAACTTCTTCCATGTTGCTCAAGGCTCCTTCCTCAAAACCCGGATCTGCTGAAAATAATTTGGTTGATGATCTATTGTTTCTGGTGATAGTAATTGATTATTTACACAAATCAACACATATCTCAAATCAACATAAAAATCATTTGTCATTATCGTATGTGTTCATCAACATAAACATCTAAATCCATTGCCGATGAATTTAAAACCTTTTATCTTTTATGAATTTGAAGAAGGTTCAAAAAGTCACGAAATTTGGGAATACATCTAACTGATTTAATTTTGAGGTTATTTTTTTCTTTAGATGTTGTTTTCATCATGCTTTATTGATCTTCCTTGTGTATAATTTTATGGATTTATCCCTAATCTCGAGTCTGTTGTTTTTATTGATTATATGCATACTAAGGGCTTGATAAAATGCAATTTATCATATCAATCCTCAATATTACAAGTCCCAGCCCTATACAAGACCCTTGTTCTACTTAGATTCATAACATAATTCCATGTAGAAAAAAACTATACGGACCCTCCGTGTAATACAATTATATAACTATCAACTTTGTTTTTCATGCATTAATGATACATGCGATTAAATATACCCACAATAGTATTCTGCCTTTTTCTTTGTAGCGTAGGTTTTTAAGGTATATAGGTGTCATCCGATTTATGAAACTTAGGATGCTAGATCACCTCCTTAAGTTTTATGAATCGACACTCTCCTCCCTTATACTCTTTTACCGGTCACAACCAATCACCTCACGGGTTTGGCTTTCGTACTAACAAGTCTCTCACTTGTTAATATCCGTTAATTTGTTTAACGTCTAACGTTATAATTAAAGACCGTTTAATTATTTCGTGAAACATATTAATATAATTAATATACAATAAATATATTAATTACATTAATAAACGTATCCTCTGTGTAACGCGTGCGCCCCCATAGGCTCACGTAATTTCCGGTCATATATTTATTTATGATATGAACATATCCTAACAACTCCCACTTGGACACGTCACAAATAAATATAACAACATTGGTAAGCGTCTAGCAATACGCTAATGCTCCCAGAAATACCTGAGTGTACTTCCATAAAGTCACAGTTAAATGATTTAAGTATTTACTATCCCTTTGTTTCTGATACCGTGTTAAAAATAGATATGGATCAAAGTCATTCCATTATTTAACGATTCTGTTTCTCGTATATATGATTAATCTAGATTACCAAAAATCATTGAGACATATCTACCTGAGTTTTTGGGTGCGGCCACACATACATCTGATTAACCTAAGAGGGGCCCAGTGGTATCATACTTTAACTATTGAAGGAACAAATTCTTTATTGACTACAAGTGTCTAGTCACCATGCTTCACAATCACTTCTGAAATAGCCCTTATTAATCACCCTTTTCAGGATAACTTAAACTAGATCAAGAAGGATTATCCACACATGCAAGACCTACTTGCATCTCAAGTCTAAGGATTTAGTAAATTAAAATCACTTACAAGATTCACTTAATGACGCCGATCCATAAAGTGATAATCTTGTTAGTTGGGGAAATCCAATATTCATCTTATGAATATCATGTGGAGTTTGGCGACACCATCCTTTAACTATCCAGATATCACCAATCACAAAATTTGTCACTCAGTTCCAACTTATTCTAATATGTTGATCGGTAACGGACTTATTTAGAATAATATAATTTTATTCTGGGAATTAAACATGCAATTACAGGACACAATTTATATTTAAAATGTACCAACATACACTCGTATATATCTTTATAAAATTGTCTAAACATCCCTTATCCAAATACTAAATAGATCAAATGCATGATAATTTTAGTTGACGAATCATGCATCAAGATACGACGATCATACTTGCTGACAAGTCATAGATTTCATTAATTCCAACTAACTTTGATCTTTAAGAATTTTGAGAATACTTATTTCAATAATTCAATTAATGAAGTTCTTGAATATGATGATTGTTTGTTTATAAAAAATCTCAATATTAACACACTATATCTCATAAGGTGTGTGACATCAACTATTAACAACAATTATCTTTCGCAGCTTCTAAAAGTGTAAAGTATTCTTATTCTTTAATGTATAATGCAACTATGTTATCAGTTGAGCGCAACTAGTCCACATGGTCATCATCAAAAATGAAATCATACCATGACTAGTATTGAGTGTTATCTCAATTCGATTTAGCATCCGTGTACATAAACAGCCCTATGCTATTAAATTTCGTAAACAATGAATATTCTCTTAATAATGTTTGGTACCTTATGAACTCCAAGTTCATTGGTTTATTCTAATTGCACAACAAATTGTTGCAACATATATCCTGAGATTTTTTATTACTATGGACAAATCCATAATCTAAGAATGATTTCTCAAATCCAAACATATTCTATTAAAATATTTAATTCAATGATTATCTAATAACTTTCGATTAAATACCAATGTTGTCAAATCATCTTGCATTCATGCATGATACAACTATTCCTTTACACAATATAATATACATAATGAATCCTTTAGTCTAACTTAAGATTTCATTCATGTTCTATCTTATCAAAAGATAAGTATCCATGGAGACTTTCTGAATGGTATGTCAAACTGTGTTAGATTTATATACCACATATGTTCATAACAATAAACATATTATTTCAAGGTTGTATGTTTAATTTCCTAATTTTTTCAGGTGAAGAAAACCTGAACATAATACTCCCACTAGCTTTTAGAAATACTCAGGAGTTATTTTAATTATAATTAAATTTAAATCAAGCAAATGATTTATTTAATAATAAACTTAAGATTTTTCTCCTAGATGCTCGCATGATCGGATCCATACTTGGATTCTTGCGCTTGTACCTTTATAAAAGAATTATATGAATTCATAAACTCATTTGATAAACTCATTTGATTACTAACCGTTCTCGCAATAGTAATCAATTAAGGAATAGTTTTGACATTCCATTGTCATATTTCATCAATATGAACACTAGTGTGACAATCAACCATCTTTATATAATTAATGTGAATAGAAAGAATATTTAATCACAATCAATTGCTTGAGTATGATTAAAATCCTATCATAATACATGCATTAAATATGTGTAACACATTGTCCTTATGAGTTTGAACCAAGAACCAAACCACTTGAGTTTTTTTTCTTTGAAGAAACTCATTTTAACTTAATAGTCTAACCGTTTAGTTAAAGATTAATCAAGTTTCAAAATTGATTATTTTTGTGGACAACATTTTAACATTCATAGTTTGAGTCACTTATCAAATTCAAAATTCAACAATGCATCTTTATGATTAACAGGTTCACTATGATCCTGTGACTCATATTCCTCAATATTATTATAACATTTATCAATTAAGTATTTGAGGTATCCTTGCGGATCTATGAACAAGTAATATATCATTATGACGTTTAAACTTTACATGTAAAGCCTCGATATGATATTCACTAGTGTGTTTAATAAGGTTATGCATTTTGTATTTTTTTTTTATCTCTACAAAATCTAAAACGCTCCCATTTGCTTTTTGTAATTTAAGACTCTTCTATAATTACTAAGCATGTAGAGGGACATTACAAGATACATTGACAGTTCCTGAGTTTAGTTTGTTAATGTCATTCTTTATAAGACTTTTAACAAATTAAGAACTTCAATTTTAAGACTTAAAAGGGAGTTATCATATTTCATAATTATGATGGTGTCTTATTTAACCTTCTAGGTTGGAGTTTTATCGAGTATATACAAGACATACTCAATTTTAAACCTTGACAGATTTTGAAGGTAAAATATTTAAGTTATCAAAATCAAATAATTTCAAAGAATTTGATTCAAAACTCTAGACATACCGTGAATATGTGGTATTCTATAAGTAATTTTATTGTGAGACTTTATCATATTTTTTTAAATAACTTAATACTCTTTAGGTCACATACTTATCAATTGTGTCAAACCAAATTGAATATATAGTATTGAAAACCTATTTGCATGCAATAATGTATACGGCTTTAACTAGTTCAAGAACTCTATGTAATCATGCTTACATTATTTTGCCTTTGAACAACTCAATGACTTTTGTTCATGTCATAGCCAGAAGATATAACTTACTTTATTGCTATAAGTCTTACAACATTTAAAGTACTTCATGTTTATTAATTTACATTAAACATAAACATATTTTACTAAAGTAATTTTTAACATCAACTCTTGACTTCAATAGTAATTTCAAGTTAAACAATATTACTTCATTATTTAGGACATTCTAAGAACACATAAATATTTTACTTGAAGTAGTCTTTAAATCGAGATTACTTCATTATTTTGGACATTCCAAAAACACATAAACATTTTATTTGAAGTAGTCTTTATTTCATATCTTGACATATGTTCTAAATAGGGCAATAAGTCCTAGTAGAATATTAGTTTCTTACCTTACGGTCAAGAGAAACATTTAATCATATTATTCTTGACATGTGTTGTACCTTGCACACAATAAAGATTTCTCCCACTTGTGCATGGCACAACATCATACACGTAGTCAAACAACATGACATTCGTTTGTTTATATAGACATTATGATAGTGTCACAAATATTAGCGTTACAAGTAGGTATTGAACCACTTTGTTTAATAAGAAATAGTGCACGACTATATTTAAAAACATAAGTGTCTATAGTTGGAAAATTATATATTATCTCAAGACAAGCAAGAAATAATCTGGGTTACTATCAAGATAATAAACCTTGCAGCTCCCACTGAATTAGACAACATCACATGAATGTCTTGTTTAGAAATAAATCACGATACTCTCATTGGATTTGACAACATTATAAGTGTTACATAACCAGTGAAAACAAATAGTGGTCTATTTATTTTCCCACTCCTTTTAAAAACCTAATTAGTAGCAATGTACTTGGATTTCAAAAATTCTACTGTGTAAATGAGGGACTATCCATCAATGCTATTTATTAACTTGAAAATTGGGCATGCAATTTCCTCCTTAATTTGGATTAAAGTAAACAACTAGATACATCATACTAGGTTTGCCTGACCACCTTTTGCTAGGTATTATTTAGTATGTTCCCACCCCTTAATCAAAACCATAGTATCTTACATTAAGATGTTATCATTTGATAGCTTTAAGAACATGTTTTCTAGTTATCCAAATGTTTTATATGTTTTAAAGTATTCACCCCCAAATAAGGGTGATGAAATCTATATGAAAATATAAGTTATGTAATCTACTTAACATTTAAGTGTTCTATGAGTTTAATTACATTAGGACAATTCTTACGTTCCTATTATAACTTTCCGAAGCAAGAAAGATGATAGGAATGAGTCCCTATTCCTTATAATGAAAGGAGTCTCGGTTTGACTTCTTCAAGAAAGAAACAAACCTTTGTTTACGGTTTATCGTTGCATTAATACTATTAATAGAATAGCAAAATTCAATTTTTAATATTTTCGATAATTATTCCTTATAAAAAATTAACTACCCATGTTTAAACATTTTAAACAATTAATTTTCTAAAGGCTAGGATCCAACTTGACATATCACCATCACATCAGTTGATCTGCTAGCAATGGTGTATTCAAAAGGTAATTGATGATCAATAATTGCCACTGGTGCAATTCCTAGAACTCTATGGGACTTACTTTATTACAATAATATACTAGTAAGCATGTTTCATCCCATCTATGCCTCGAGTTTAAGGTCTCACCACTAAACCGATTAAGTCGTTCAATCAAGAACTGTGATTATGTAACACTAACGTCTTACGAAAAAGTGTATAATCACCTTGGGATTACAATCTACATACGTCTTACGCATAGTAAAAAGCATCTGCAAGTGTTCTTACAAATTGGATGGCAATAACTTATTTAAAGGGTTTTATATTTGTCGTGACAAATATGTACGAAGAAACATGCATACATCTTCGTATCATAGATTTAAAAAAAACTTTACTCAATTAAGTTATTTATTACGGTATCACGTATTTTCTATGCATCGAATGTATAAATATTGTTACCTTTAAAATTGACGATTCAACGTGTTTTTAAAATATAAAGAATTTATGTTTTACCGCGAGAAAAGATTAACGAATGGTTAAAAACCATTCAAACCCTAGACCATTTGCGACTTCCTAATTAGTATGCAAGATAAGGAAACTACAATGTAGTCAGGTATTATAGGGTAGTGGTATCTACAAGACCGAAGTCTTGATGAGTCTCCCCGGACCTTATCCTTGCAACTAAGTAGTACTTTTGCAAATTACATCATGATAAAAAATAAAACTTTAATTTGGAAAACACATTATGAACTATAAATAGTTCATAATAAATCCGATTTCATAATAATTAGTCATGTTTATATTTATTTTTCGAAAAACCCTTTTATTTTCTCACAAGTCCAAACTTAAAATAAAAACAATATAAACACTAAACTAATTCACATAACAATTATTCAAAACAATCACTTAACAATTAAGTCATGCAAATATCAATTTATGATCCAAATTATCTAATAATTAAAACATGTATATATTCATATAAGGCTCCTTCGTCCTAAAAACTCCGGCCACATCCATCGACATAATCGATTGCGTAAGCCATATACGAATATATACCACATAACACATAAAATTTAAGCAACTTTTAGGCCCCATTAAGACATAGCCAAGGTCTTCCCTAGCTTTTAAAGTCGTGGATCGAAACCACATAAATTTAATGTCTATGTTTTAATTCTTGATCATCATATTTGCATAAAACCTTTTTAACAATTAACAAGATTTATATCACATATCTCTCCATGATAAATTGCATGTATTTATCATGGACGCCGAATTAACAATTAATTATGAACATAAAACCGATCAATTAACAATTAAACACATCAAGTTTTATCCATAAAATTGCATACAACCTAGAATTCGTCTAATTAATTTTATAACCAATAAAGATTGAATATTGATGCACAAAGATCGAATCTTTATGCATAAAACGCCCAAAAGGCATAAAATTAATCAAGAACCCTAATTTTTTTGGTCCAATTTTATTCCTTGTAACTACAAATTCTTATACGATGGCTCGTGATGCCACTGTTGGGATTTTAGATCTAATTTAACAATTAAACATATCACGAGTACGCAGCGGATAGATTAACACGTATTGAATATGTAATTAACAAAGGGATCAAGAACGCGTACCTTTTAGCAATTAACGAATACACCATCTTGAATATACGTGTATGTATAAATATAATACACGGAAACAAACGAGTTACCAAAGTAGATAACCTCTATGGTATGCTCACACTACACGTCACTGAGATATGTTAGGATGCTAGTCTTTGCTTCACGAATAAACAACACAACACGAACACTATGTTCTTGATTGTTCTTTGGAATAAAATAATAAAACCCCAAAAGTATCTATTCTGTCGAACAGAATGTATAGGAAAGAAAAGAGCCAACAAAGTACTATCAACTTTGTTTTTCATGCATTAATGATACACGCGATTAGAATATACCCACAATAGTATTCTGCCTTTTTCTTTGTAGCGTAGGTTTTTAAGGTGTACAGGTGTCATCCGATTTATGAAACTTAGGAGTGTTTATATAGTCTCTAAACTTGTTGTCCAAGTTAGACTAGATCACCTCCTTAAGTTTCATGAATCAACACTCTCCTCCCTTATACTCTTTTACCGGTCACAACCAATCACCTCACGGGTTTGGCTTTCGTACTAAAAAGTCTCTCACTTGTTAATATCCATTAATTAGTTTAACGTCTAACGTTATAATTAAAGACCGTTTAATTAATTCGTGAAACATATTAATATAATTACTATACAATAAATATATTAATTACATTAATAAACATATCCTCTGTGTAAACGCGTGTGCCCCCATAGGCTCACGTAATTTCCGGTCATATATTTATTTATGATATGGACATATCTCAACATGTTGTTCCTCTCATTTATCCATATTGACGATAATCAAACCAACATAAAAACAATTAATGTGTTTTTCAGTTTAGTTGGGTTTGTGCTTGGGTTTATTACTGGATTGAATGTCGTTGTTGTATAGTAAATAAGAACAAAGTTTATTAACTTATGTCTAAAGATGGTCTTTTGACAAAAAAGGTTATCAAGCACATGTTGGAAGTGAAACAAACCTATTGGTCATCACAGAATGAGGTGGTGAGATGACAGAAATTGGTACAGTTAGGATATCTTTGATATGCGTTTAAAGTTATAATATTCATCTTCGATGTTGTTAGTGTTTGACAACTTACAAATTTTCAAGTAGATTGGTAATCAATATATCGATATGCTTACTCATTTTCAGCTATTTTTATTTGATTTTGACTTTTGTTTATAAGATTACTGATGTTCTGCCTTTTCGGATTATATTTAGTTTTTGAAAAAAGTATATTCAACGTACTTATTTCAATTTAAATCAGCTGGAACACAAATTTATGATCGCTTAGAATGATAACTTATTTACCTATATTTTGACCAATTATTTGTCCTTGAGTTATAATAACTACCAATCTTTCTTCCTTCGAAAAGTTGTGGTCTTGTGTCCACGTCTTTAGGACTACTTTTTAAGACGATATGTTTGACTAATAATGACGTCTTGTAGATTATTCAATCGGTACAGGGACATTAGCACATATAGTACTTTTTGGCTGGATTATTGATTTAGGAGCTAGTCTGAACATCACTTTTACTATAGAGTTTTTGTTTAACATCATTGATGTATCAAATCTTAATATAACAGTAGCTCATCCCAATGGGACTATTAAAAAGTGTTGGGTTCAGTTTCTGAGCCCTTCAGTCTTTCAGTAGATTTAAACATAAAATCCCCTAAGTTACTCAAGCTGAAGTAGTACAGTTTGAGAAGCTAAAGTTCCTTCAGCATCAGCTCTTCAAGTTCTTAGAAGATTGGGAAGTATCTTCACTTCAGTGTATGCAGCGGTACAAAAACTAAAGAAGGCCATTAGTTGGAGCTTCAGTTCAGCTTGGTTGACAATTCCAAGCTGAACGTAGTCTATACAACAGAAGCTGAAACATAAGTTTCACTTCTAGATGGTTTACAAGGCGGGAAAAAGATTGCTTTATGCCAAAAGGAATAAAGCAATCTCCCTTGGAAAAGGTGCTTCTAAAGTCAGTAGAGAAGTACATTGACACGCGTACTAGGTTAACTTGAAAACCCTAATCTCTTTACCTATAAAAGGAAATAGATTCTTATAGTAAATGTTATCTCTTCCAATTAATGTGAAAACACATTGAAGAGTTCATTTATCTCTCAAACAAACTGACTCGTACCACTGAAAGCTGAAGCTTCAGTTTTGGTCATAACAAGTTTGTTTTCTTAAACTCTTAACATAGGTTAAAGTTTAAGTTCGAAGGAGATAACACCCCAATTGTCATTCAACCACCTTGCAATTCCACAAGCAAGGTGTGTCATAGATTCTTTATTTGATTCTAATAAAAGTCTATACGTTGAAAAGTACTTCTGTATGTTTTAAACTTGTTCTTTATATTGTTTATATATATTTGTTTAAAACTCATGGAATCTGATTTGTTTAAAGTTGATAAACCAAATATCAGATTTCAAGGGACCAACAAGTGATATCAGAGCCTTATGGTTTATAAAATCTCGTAAAAAAGGTTATATAAAGGCTCAAAGATTTTTAAAATCAAGATCCATCTGAAATGACAGTAGTAGAGGTACCACAAACTCTTGAGTATAGGGGTGGCCAACTTAATGTTGCTCCTGTACTACAGGTGAAATTTTTCACCAACTAGAAAAAGAGGTTTATGTGCCACATTATTGCTATTAAACCTCAATTTAAAAATATCATCAAAAACGGTCCTTTTGTCCCTATGACAGCTGGTCAAAGCAAGCCAGAAAATCAATGGACTGGATATGAGAGAAAGGCTGCTAACTTAGATTAGCGACTCAAAAGTCTCATCATGTCTGTCCTTTCAGATGACCAAATGAATTTTGTTATAAACTAAATCAACATGGGATGACCTGATACTATATCATGAGGGCCCCTCTGATGTGAAAGAAAGTAGGGTCATAGACCTAAAATTGTGCTATAACACCTTTAAATACAAAGAAGGTAAATCTCTAACACAAACTTTCACCAGATATAAAGCTTTGATGAATGAGTTAGTAAATGATGGCATCAAATGCCCCCCAGATCGTGCATTTGGTGACTTAATTGCTATCTCAGGAATTACAGATGACATGCTTGACAGTTTAATGGCCCTCAAGGACTTAGATGATGTTCCGGGTTTGCCCCCACTAAGCACAATTGAGGATATGCATTATGGAAATAACACCCGTAAGCCATAGTATTAGTATATCTTTACAAAGCCATTACCAACCCTCGATTTCTCTTTCTAAGATCCAAGATGCAGGTTGTTGCCCATCCTTAGCTTGCGGGGGCATGTTAGACCATACTAGATAGTCTAGATTAGATGGGCCGTACCCGTTAGGTTATGTGTTAGTTACTTGGTCTCCAAGCCATAGTATTAGTATATATACATATACAATCTAATGTACACAAATCAATCACAATTATAATAATATATACCCTTTGAAATCGTGCATTTGGCAACTTAATTGCTGCCTCGGGAATTACAAATGATATGCTTGATAATTTAATGGCCCTCAAGGACTTGGACGATGTTCCAGGATTGCCCCCATTAAGCGCAATCGAGGATATGCGTTGGAATTGACGTAGCATTTCTCAATTACCAAAAAGTTGACATGGTGTACTTTATAGAGGAGATATCATGACAGTCTCACATGTCATATTTGTCACGTGGTACTTATAAATAGAATTTGCAGAGACAATGCATCTCTATGAAGTGAATCTAGACATATACTCATGTGAAAGGCGTTGTTTCAGAAACGTGTGATTCGGTTGTACACTAGTACGAGGTAATATGAGGATCTTATATGTATTGTATATTTCTTTTCACTCCATGCCAGATGTACCACCACATCCCATTTGGACCCGCCACTGATTATGTGAATAAAGATTGATTTAGTAGGTTTTATTCAATAAAAGTTGCACTTTGTGACTTTCAACCCGTTCAACCATCTGACCGATTTGGTTTTTTTTATGTTTTAATTTTATCCATAGTCCTACTCGTTAGGTCACATTTGGAGGTTATTCTTTCATTTCCATGACCAAAGTTCCAGTTGTAGAAGTTATGTAGCTCATTGATACCTGAAATTTGTATCATAACGTGTAATTTGTGTTTGTGGCAGCTGGTTTCTTGACAAGAGACTCGAGAATTGTGGAGCGGAAGAAACCTAGTAAGGCGAAAGCAAGAAAGAGCTTCCAATGGGTCAAGCGTTAAACAGTTTTTCTATTTGCCAGATATCTATTTATGCAAACAACTCAAATCTGTCGGGGGAATATATTCTGTTTCATGTTTAGGATCTTACTTAAAATATTCATATCATCACCAGTTTGGACTTGAACTTGCAAAGCTTAGTTTGTTGTCTTTGATAGTGATTTTTAGAGCCTCCTGGTCATGTTAGAGCAGAACCAATATAGTAGTTGCCCAACTTTTTGCGGTTTTAAGTTATAATACATGTAACCATGATATTATTATTTTGTTGGATTTTAATAGTGGTTCATGAGAAGAAGTGGCTGAGTCTGGAATTATGTTAAGTAATAATAACTTGTTCGTTATCTTTACGGAATATTTCATAAATTGACTAATTCTAGCGGGATATGAAGTTACAAACAATAACTTGTTCGTTGATCCATCATTTAAAGGTTATGACATTACAAAATATTTTACTAAACACCATTCCATTAATCAACAATGATACAAGTAACAAATCTACTACAGAATAACTAGAACCATTTGTGACTAGTAGATCCATCATTTCAAGGTTATGACATTACAAATATTTTACTTTAATCAACAACGATACAAGTAACAAATCTACCACACAAAAGTAGTTTTATGTATAAATAGTTGTACACATAGTTGATTAAGAGAAGTTAAATCAAAAGGTAGTGACTTTTTAAAGTCATGTTCTTCAATGTTCTACTATTCGTATTTTAGTACTATTTTTTTCTCCTTCTCTATAGCAATAAGAGAAGTTAAATCGAAAGGTAGCGACTTTTTAAAGTCATGTTCTGTTGGGTTTTTACATCTATTTAACCATTAAATATATCACGAGTATGCAGCGAAAAACATAAACACGTATAGAATATGTAATTAACAAATGGATTAAGAAGTGTGTACCTTTTAGCAATAAATGAAACCACCTTCTTGAATATACGCGTATGTATAATAAATAATACAACGCAAAAACAACCCAAGTTATCAAAATAGATGTGTAGTACAAGCATAGTTGACCGCGCGTTGCTGCTGGGCGGTGTTTCTTTTATCATAGATGTGAGTGTTTTTTTTAAGCATGATTGCCCGCGCGTTGATGCGGGACGTTAATTTTTTTTTGTGCGGCTTTATTTTTCCGGTCTCATGTTTAATAGTTTTTTTATATGGGCTTATATGTTGGCCGTCATGTCGTGGGTATTTTTTGATCTGAATAAATCTATATTTTTTTTTTTTCTTATTTTGTGCTGAGCAATTTTTTTATATTTTTTATTTTGTGCGGGTTTATTTTTTCTGTTTAATAGTTTTTTTATATGGGCTTATGTGTTGGGCGGGCGTAATGTCGTGGGTATTTTTTGATCTGAATAAATCAGTAATTTTGTATAAAAAATTTCTATTTTGTGCCGAGCAAATTTTTTTTTTTAAGTTGCCTATTTAAAAAAAAAAAGTCAAATGGGCCGGCCCAAAGTGAGAGCCCAATGGGCCGGTTACTGTAGCTACTGTAGCAAGCATGGTCAAAACGACGTAGTTTTAACCCAAATACAGTATATTTATATAACGGTTGGTTGTATTTTGACCGATTAATTAGTGGGTTTAAACCAAGCACACAAACTCAAACCCAAACCCCCAAACCGGATAAAACCATGACAGCCAACTGCACCTAGTAGGAATCAGGCTTGAAACGCCTCAGCTTTGATCATGCTTTTACAGTTTTAAAGTTAAATTATGATTCAAAGTTTACAAATTATGTCCCAACGTATTTTCAAGTAAGCCGTTCATATAAAGTCGAAACACATAATCAACGTCAACTTCATAATTCAAAGGTTATGACATTACAAAGTATTTTACTAAACACTATTCCTTTAATCAACAATGATACAAGTAGTAGATCTACTACACAAAAGGGTAAATGACAACATTTAATACCAAAAAGAGGACTTCAAATACACTTCTAAAGCTTAACCTCGACATCGACACTAGCATGTAGATCAAGCTGCTTCAAAGAGTCAATGGTTTGTGCAGTTGAATGAAGGATATCCATGAGCCTTTGATGTGTCCTGATCTCAAAATGGAATCTCGTGTCTTTGTGAACGTAAGAAGATTGCATGAATATTCAATTAGAGGGTGTCCCTAAAAAACCAAGAAACTACTTTAGCTTATCTGTGCACCGTCCGGCATCCTTTTGAAACTCTTACATCTTTAAAAAAATAAGGAACCAAAAGTGTAACAAATTTTAGATTGAAGACCATTCATGTAAATTTTGATATTCATAAACCATGTCTGTAATTTTGTATTCATGTATTTTACTTTATTTTTTCTTTCTAAAAAAACTATCGTTCGAATAATTTTTGTCGGCCAATATCAAATTCCATATTAAAATAAGAGAAATGAATTTAGAAAACAAAGAAAGTGCTGTTATTTACTCACCAAAGGTCAGAGGTTGTGGTTTGTATCTCTGAAGGAAAATTATACAACTGAAGAAGCTCTTCAGATACAGCAATACACAGACCTTTTAACCCAAATATGCTTTGCGGAAGATAACTTATGCATGTATCTCTAATATCTAGCTCTTTTAAACATCCTGATCGGCCTAGATCTTCGGGTAACTTCTCAAAAAGAGCACAACCACATAAATTTAAGTATACAATTGTTTTTAGACATCCAACGGGAGCGATAATTTCTACCAACTTGTCACAACCTTCAAGATCTAACCTCTCAAGATTTGGAATCAACTCAAGGTCAAGGCTCCTCAACCTTAATTCAGAGAGTTGGAGGGATTTGAGATTTGGACATGGAGCGGAAACGTGAAGTTCTACAAAATGAGATTTCTTTCCAATAAGTGAAAATGTTTCGAGATTTGGAGTCAATCCAAGGTCAAAGGTTTTTAACTTTGAGGAAGTGATACGGAGGTCCTTGAGCTTTTGACAACCAGCTGGCATGCAAAGTTCTTTTAAATAATAAGATTCATTTAGAGATAACGTCTCGAGATTCGGAGTCATTCCAAAGTCAAAGGTCGTCAAGTTTGAGTTTAAGAGAGAAAGGAATTTGAGTTTTTTAAGAACCTGTTCAAAAATACGTGTATGCATCAAAAACCCCAGGTTAGTGTATTAACAAACCAATAAATTATTACGAATTATGCAAAACAACCCATCAACAATTATTCTACAGTACCTTTTTTTCTCCCTCTTCCCAAAGTTTTACCATTGAGCTGCCATACACTTCAAGTCCCGTTTTTGGGTAAAGAAGGGTTATACCGGGAAAGTAAAGTCCCGAAGTTGTTCCATCCTATTACCAGAAAAATAAGACAAAAAGATAAATATTAGCATATTAACAAACCAAATAAATGAGTAAATACATATCAACAATTATTCTACCTGTTTTGCTTCCTCTTTTTCCATTCTATAGCTCCATTCCATATGAAGACCAACAAGATTGTTTGCTTGAAATGTTTTAGGTATATACAAGAAAGGGTAATTTCGATATGTTAGATATTTTAAAGAATTTGGAAAGTATTGGCTGGTATCATCAAGACATTCAGTATCACTTGCAAAATAATAATCTGGATCAATCACTTCAAGATATCGAAGCTTCTTCATTTTTCCAAGACCTCTCATAAGAATTCTCGAATTTCCTCTCGACGTCTTAAGTTTTAGACATCTGGTTGCTTGACTACCCTGCAATCCAAAAACAGTGTCAGAAATGAGAACAAATGAAAATGTATTAGGAGTAGTTTTCTTCATCTTACAAGTAAACTGATCTTTACCATGTCATTAGCCAATATATCTTCTATTTCCTCGTCAATCCACAAATGGCTATGATTGTTAGGCTCATCGGGGTGCGAACGACGAACAATGTTCTTTCCCATTTCTTCTATATGGTCATGCATATCCAAATCATCCTTATCTTCACAAAAATTTATGAGAGATCTCTGCTCAAGAACTTTGATGCCATTTCTAGCATGAAATCCGCAGCTTTCAAGAATTCTGATTGCATATTCTTTGGTCTTGCCTTTCAATATGCATACAATATCTAGAAATATTTCCTTATAATCATCCTCGAGACTAATATAGCTTAATTCTAGCTTTTCCAGAGTCTCCTTCAAGGGAATATTTTTTAGTCTTTCTATGGCATCTTCCCATTCAACCATATCTTTACCACAGAGAAATGAACCCAATACTTCGACTGTTAAGGGAAGACCAGCAGCATAACTTACAACTTTTCTTGAAAACTCTTCGTATCCTTGAAGTGGATTCTCTCTTCCAAATGCATACCTACTAAAGAGGCAAATTGCTTCCTGATCTGATAAGAGAACAATATCACGAATCAAGTTCACTCTGTGTGCTACCAATACTTGCTCATCTCTTGTTGTAATAAGAATTCTACTTCCTGGCTTAAACCACTTAGGCTCACCGGCTAACGCCTTAAGTTGTTTTATGTGGTCGACATCATCTAGAACAAGAAGAAGCTTTTTACCAAACATCCTCCTTTTCATCATGTCTTTCCCGTCATCAACAGTATTTAGATTCACGTTTTCATTCAGAACATCTGAAAGGACTTGTGCTTGTAATTTCTTCAAACCAGACACTGAGCCATTTGAAACTTCCCTCACATTCCCAACAAAGCTTTTAGCTTCAAAATCGTTAGATAGATGATCAAAAACAGCTCTGGCTGTAGTTGTCTTCCCAGCCCCACCCATGCCCATGATCCCTATCATTCGAACTTCATCAATACCAATTTTTAAAGATGAAACAACATCCTTCACTCGAGTCTCCATGCCGACTAACTTCTCATCAAAGCCGAAACTTATGGAGCGTAACTCTAGTGAAATTTCTTGAACAATTTTTTTGATGAATTTAGCTTCATGGCTGTTTGTATGTAACAACAAGATTTATTTAGCATATACAATTGAAAATGAACAGTGTTTTAAATCTATAACATAACCAGAAGGGGAGATAAAAGTTGAAGATATACTAGTTTATTTCCTATTTAGCATTGCTAATGGGTTGGACCTTATGGAAGTATAAGGACCTTATGTATCAAGTTTAATACTAGAGGGACTTAAAGTGTAATTGTTTTTAAAATTTAGTTTAGTTAGTCAGAACTGTATTTGGCGGGTATAAATACCCCGCCTTTCTTCTTCATTTTGTAACGTATAAACACATAGTTCATTTCCCTTAATCAATCACATAATTCCGCATGGTATCAGAGCCAGTAATGCTTGTTATCAAACCCTAACTATCAAATCCAAAATTGATCAAAAAATCACCATTAATTGATTCGATCATATGATCTTGAATCAATTCAGATCAATTTCTACCTATCAATCTTATTAAATCACTGTTTCTTGTTCATTTCTTGATCTTGATCAAAGTTTGTTACAAAACCCGCAACTTCTGACGTCATCAATAACGAATCCATCATCTTCTAATCCAAACCGTAACAATAACTCAAATCCAAATCAAAATCCTAATCAAAACCAAAATCTCAATCAGAACCTATTGAATGCTAATATGATCAATGATCCTCTGTATATTGCAGTTCTAATCATCCAGGAATGGTGTTAACCAATACACCTTTCAATGGAAGCAATTTTCATGGGTGGAATAGGAATGTAATGATGGCTTTGGATGCAAAATTAAAGTTAGGATTCATTGATGGTTCTTGTGTTAAGCCTGGAGATAAGAATTGTAGAGATGGATAAGATGTGACTATATGGTTACTTGTTGGATTCTTAATTCTATGGTGACTGAATTGTCTGATGCTTTCCTATATGCACAATCTGCTAGTGAGTTGTAGAAGGAGATAACTGAAAGGTATGGAGAAAGCAATGGCCCTTTGATCTATCAACTTGAAAGAGAACTAAGCAGAATCAATCAAGGTAGTCTTACTATTGCATCTTATTTTAACAAGTTAAAGAAATGTTGGGATGAATTGCAAAATATAAATGGATTGCCTACATGTGATTGTGGAAAACTAAAAGAGTGTACTTGTGATGTTCTTGAAAAGTTTTTGCTTAAAGATATTAATTCAAAGTTGATCCGATGAAGCTTAATGATGAGTATGAGTTAGTTAGGAGTCAAATTTTTGCTATGGATCCACTTCCCACTATTAACAAAGCTTACTACATTGTCCAACAAATTAAGAAGCAAAAGCAAGTCACCAGTCAAACTTTTGAACCCACTGCATTTTTTGCTAATATGAATAATAAAGGGCAAAATGGTGGAAGGAAGGAATCTAAAGGAAACAGAATTGATGGGAAGAGGTATTGTACTGGGTGTAATCAAGAGGGTCACACAGTAGATTAGTGTTTTGAGAAAATTGGGTATCCTGATTGGTTCAAAGGGAAAAAAGCCAAGAAACAAGGAAGGATTGTTGCTCATGTAAATTCAGGTTTTGATGAACATTTCACTGTAGAGTCACCTTTTGATATAGGGATTGAAAATGAGGTTGCAATGAATCAAAATGGTGGTTATGATCAGAAATTAGTTGCTGTTGTATGTCAAGAAGTTATGAAAATGTTCAAAGGCAACGACATAGCATTTGATGGGAATGCAGGCCCTTCATATGCAGTATTTGGTCTTGTTGTACTGCATCCTTTGTCTTATTT
This sequence comes from Tanacetum coccineum, assembly GCA_026074375.1. NCBI lineage: Eukaryota > Viridiplantae > Streptophyta > Magnoliopsida > Asterales > Asteraceae > Tanacetum > Tanacetum coccineum. The sequence goes on from BQNB010034906.1 coordinate 45,211, forward strand.
TGTCATCCAAACATGAACATTAGAATTGATTGGGTAACTAATACAGGGCTTCTGATCATATGACTCCTAATTTTAGTCTCTTCATAACTGTCACCTACCTTAAAAACCTTATAATAGTGCATTTGCCTGATGGTAGCTCTAAGACAGTGACAATAGTAGGGAGTGTAAAGCTGACTCCTACTTTGATCCTCACCAATGTGTTTTATGTACCTGATTTTCAGTTGAACCTTCTTTCTGCTGGGCAATTATCTCAAAACAATCAACTAGTGGCTCACTTTTACCCCAATGATTTTTGTTTTCAAGACCTTTCAACTAATCAGATAGTTGTCGTAGGAAAAGGATCAAGGTGTTTGTACATCTGCAAACCTATAGTGGATCCTAATGCATTTTTTGAATTTCACAAATCCCATCTTAATTATGTGCCTTCTGTTAGTTTAGTTTGGATAAGCAGTCTTATAGTAACTCTGTGTCTAAGAATGTATTAGATGTTCATACATATCATGCTAGACTTGGCCATTCATCTGTATCCAAACTTTCTCATATACCATTGTATAAATCCATGGATTTTACCAATTTTACTTGTGAATGTTGTATGACTGCTAAACATCATAGGCTTCCCTTTCCAAAAAGTGCTACTATAGCTCCTACTCCTTTCCATTTGATTCATGTTGATTTATGGGGCCCTTATAAGCATGCTGCTTTGAATGGAGCACATTATTTTTTCACAATAGTAGATGACAACACCGGGAAACATGGACTTATTTAGTTCATTCTAAAGAAGAGATTCCCAAGTTGTTAGTGTCATTTTTTTGCCTATGTTAGCATACATTTTCAGAGTCAACAAAAAATTATGAGATTTGATAATGGGACTGAGATAGTAAATACTACTTGTGCTAAACACATATCCTTTTTATATCAAAAATGTCTCTTAAAAGACAAAATTGTGCTTAAAATGCTTGTATATTGCTTGTTTTGTTTTTGTGATTATGTAGGTACGAATATTGCAAAAATCTCAAAAAAACGGTCAAATCCGGACAAACACGGACAGGGGAACGGCTAAAGCGTACAAGAGCCAGGAGAATGCTTTTTCTAGGTCAACCAAAGTCAACCCTTGGTCAACTAAAGTCAACTCAATAAATGACAAAACTCAAAAATAACACTAAAACCCTAACACCGTTATCTTTTTATTAATAAAAGATAACGGTCGTTATCCTCTTTATAAAACCCAAGCCCGAAACTAATTTACCCAGGCCCAATCCCTTTTCTTTTGTATAAGCCCAAAGTCAAACCCGAGTCAAAGAAGAAATCAAACTCTCCCTTTTTATAGAAAGTAAAAACACGCGGGAAAAACAGTTTTAACTGTTCATCATCTCTTCCGTTTTACCTCGAGCTTAAAACAAAGGGCAAATGCAAATTGACTACGTGGCTTCAAGATTCAAGTGTTAAGGTGCAAGATGGCAAAAGAAAACGTCACCAAACTCTCTCATTGGCTAAAACCCACAAAAAAATGCCACGGTGGAATGAAGAAAACAGACCAAGTTAATCACGGTGTTCAAGACATGAAAAAAATGCCACGCTGCGTCAGTTGGTACCAGAGCCACGTTTTGCTACTGATATGATGGTTGTCAATGAAAAAGAAAGGAATGACCATGTTAATCACGGTGTTCAAGACATGGATACCTTGCAAGCCAAAGTTTGGGCGCAAGGAACAGCGTTAACAATTTTGGAACAAAGAGTCAACCACAACTTCTAACGTTTAAAATAATGTTTTGAAGATATTGTGGAACGACTTGTTGTTTTGGTGGTGAACGCACACAGATCGGGATTGATAATGAGACAAGACCAAGGGACAGAGGTGCTCGTGGCAATCTCAACTTCAGACTAGTTGCTGCTATGAACAATCGCTGGAAAAACTTATGGGGACGACTCGGAAGAGGAAGAAGTATGGCCCACTAACCCGTCGACAATTTGATCCAGCGGGTGCAAATAGGGGAGGGTATCAACGTAATAATGAACTTAAATTAAAGGTAGATACTCCTTCTTTTAACGGGGTCTTGCTTGTCGAAGATTTCATTGATTGGTTAGCACATGTTGATCGTTTTTTTTGAATAAATGGAAATCCTAGAGGATGAAAGGGTACGATTGGTTGTAGGTAGATTAAAAGGGTGTGCTTCTGCTTTGTTGGAAAGGTTACAAACTAAAAGGTATTGTGAAGGTAAACAACAAATCCGTAGATGGTATAGAATGAAGCAATCGCTACAAAAGAATTTTCTTCCACCAGACTATGAACGAATTTTGTTTCAACAATATCAAAGATGCCATCAAGGTCAAAAGACGGTCCACGAGTACACGGCTGAACGAACTTATGAGACATGCGGAAAGGAATGACTTGAGGGAAACCGAAGGACAACAAGTTGCGAGGTATCTTGGCGGATTGAAGCCTCAGGTTAGCGAAAAGATTGGGGCACAAGTATTGTGGACTCTAAATGAGGCAAAGAACACAACCCTTAGGGTAGAACTAATGCGCCAAGATAGGGGTCCCCGGTGGGATTCCAATAGGCGAGGCTACAGAGGAGATAACTACAATAAGATTACCACCGAGAACAATAAAATAGTCCTTGTAAGTACTTCGAACATTGACAGAAAGGAAGACAAATCAGTGGGTAAAAGAAACACGAATCACAAAAGACAAATAATCCATTTGCCAAACCGACATCTGATAAGTGAAAGTGCTTCAAGTGCAACCAACTGGACACATGTCTAATGAGTGTCCAAAGCACCGAATATCTTCACCAAGGGTCTTTCGAGTACATTATTTCTTGAGTTTCGTTCCAGTTTGAACGTCCGAAAACCTCCCTTTCCAACTGCGGGGTACTATTAGCCGAATAATATTAGCCCATGCAATGTTATTATTTACTATCGGGCTTAGCCCATATTAGTTATCTTATTACGCAAGACTTGATGTATATATATTTGATCATCAATAATAATTGAGTATGGGGTTTTATCAATTCTAGCAGTATGTTGTTGGGTTACCTGATCATATGGGTATTTCTAAGATTTAATGTGGCAGACATTTATCCATTTATTCTGATATTGAACCGTCGTACCCAGAAAACTCAGGGGTCGAGTTTTCATCCGGTGGGGGTGAATGTTAGAGATCAAGTGGGAGGACCGGATTATATCAGAAGTGAATAAGCTGAGCATATTGAATAGAAAACCAACCTGACGCGACAAACCGACTGAAACCAGGCCCAACCGACCTTATTCGGTTCGGTTTTCAGTTTTCTATATTTATTTCGGTTTGGTCAGTCCGGTTTCGGTTCGGTTCGGTTTCGATTTCGTTCTACTCAAAACCGACACTTGTGCGGTTCGAACTAACTAAACCGAACCGACCTGAACTTATTCGGTTCAGTTTCTATATTTTATACTCGGTTCGGTTCTTGGCATTTTACCCTGATTCGGTTTCGGTTCGGTTTTTGTCGGTCCGGGTCGGTTCCGAACCGATGCTCACCCCTAGAAGTGAAGATAAAAGTTGAAGATGACATTTCTTATAAAGTTTTTATTAGTATTTATTAGAGTTTACAGAAATTAGTTTAAATCCTATTTGGTATTGCTAATGGCTCGACCTGTTTTTCTTTATTGTTTCGATTTTGTTTTTAGGGTAGCTCAAGTATAAAAGCTATCAGACTTTAGGGCTCATTATCTTTTGATTCAAGTTGTTAATAAACTTTGGTGTCGACTATTAAGTACCTCTATATTTTTCCTTCTTTCATTGTTACGCTACGTCAGTATAACATAATCATATACGAAGTAAAACATAGTAATCATCAAGAAAAAAAAAGTAAGAAAGTAAACAAAAGTAAGTACCCATCGAGAGTGTTCTTCAGCTCCCAACCAGCCAGATCAGCTGCTTCTTTTAGAGCCCCTTTCCATTTCTCAGCAGCCTCTTTGTTTTTATTCTTGAAAAAGGCTTTTCTAACCGACCCGCTTTGGTTTCTCACTTCAGTGGGTTCCACATCATAGAATACAGGGTAAGCAGTGTGCCCAGTCATCTTGTGACACTTCATAATCTTGACAAGCTCTTCCAAACACCATGACGAAGAAGCATAGTTTTTGGAAAAAACAATGATGTAAAATTTGGAGTCTTCAATGGATTTTAAGAGATCATCGCTGATCCTTTTCCCTTTCTGGATTTTTACATCATCTTTATAAGTGTAAATGCCTTTATCCATAAGAGCTTGATAAAGATGATCGACAAAGTTTTTACGTGTGTCTTCTCCCCTGAAGCTTAAGAAAACATCATACTTAAAGTTATTTTGAATGGATGAAGTTGAAGTGGACATCATTATATTTGGTTCAGATGAGTTTGAAGACGAATTTTCTTTTTTTTGTGCAGATGAGTTCGAGGAAGATGCCATTGAATAAAAGTAATAGATAAAGCCCATTAGCATTAGCATCAGCGTAACTCCTAATGAAGTCATGGATGAAGGATCGAAGGAGAAACATAATATTTTGCTCAAGGACATTTCTACAAACTGATTGCAAAGAAAAGTGAATAAAATAGTGTTATAAGAAAGGAAAACAGTAGCCGGGAATTAATGCCGGCGCATCGAGGCGCGTGAAAGGTCCGGTTGTTTTCCGGTTAGTTGTGGTTTGATCGGGATGGGGTGGTGCAGCTAATGGTGGTGTTATACCTGTTTTTTGGTACCTGGTTAATGAAATACTTAAAGGGAGCTTTATATTTTCGTAAAGGAAAAATGACTATTATATTATAAATAAAACCTCAAAACGAACACATACCAATTTGAACAGGGGTTCGTTATTTGTACCCGTACCCCCTCCTTCGTACCCCTCCTGTTTTTTTGGTTTTTAATTTTTTTTAATTTTTTTAATTTTGTTTATGTTATAAAACTGTGAAACGCAGAATCTGAAATGAAAATAATAAAGTTTAACAAGTCAAAAGTGTTAAACTGTTAAAAAATACGAAACATAAACTGATAAAAAATTGTATTGCACTGTAAACAAAGAGACAAAAGGCATCAAAAGTACGAAACATTTGTAATTTCGATGGGCGGGGGTACCAGGTAGCACCCATTTGAATAAAAATGAACAAACCAAACTTGATAAAAGTGGTGGCTGCAAGAGATAGTGATGGTGGTGATTGTGTGTATTGAGACATAATAAATGAAAAGGTTGTGAAATACTAATAAATACACATATTGCAACGACCTTTTTAACTTTTCTCAGTCGTCGCACGCGCTACCCGCGAAAATGATGTAACTCCTTATTGGAATTTCCTTGTCTTTTACAATAAAAAATCATCCTACTAACTCCAAGCCAAAGTCAACTCAAAAAATTTAATGACAAAAGAAGCATCACAGAAACTACTAAATGAACATGTCCATCACCATGAGAAATATCTTGACAAAGTTAACTAAATTATATCTCGAACTCAAAGAAAAAGAGAAAAAAATATATTATAACTTATCTTAGTATAGGTCCCGACCTGTACTTTTCGGCGCCACATTAGCTTTCTCTCTACGACGACCTACAGGCAACCTTTTGCCACTATGAGACGACCTTATTTTTTATTTTATTTTTTTACATCAAATTTAAATTTCATTAATAATAAAAATCATCCCTGTGGTTTGTACTTTTTGGCACTAATCATCCCTAACCGATACTATTGACAATAATCATCTCTGAGCGCTGAAATGTTTGACAAAAATCATCCCTCACCACGAATTATGGAGGGTAATTATGTCATTTAAAACACACAGGGATGATTTTTGCCAAAATATGTTTAAACCAAAGGATGATTTTTGCAGTTTTACAAAAAAAACTAATATTCATAATTATAATTATTTTTTACTTTTTTTAATTAAATCACCACTTCATTATAATAATAGAATTTACAACAAAATAAAGGGGAGCGGAGATACTATCTGGGCCTTCACTCTTTTGGATCAAAGGCGATATTATTATTATATTTATTTAATTCTATTATATTTAATTGTAATTTACTTATTTTATTATTATTATTATT